>JAJHUR010087267.1:0-24261 GCA_027495735.1 Lutjanus campechanus | reverse complement strand
TATGTTTTCAACAAAAATAAAACCCCACACTGTCACAGCTGTGCGAGAGTGAGTTTATGTGATCAAAAGAATGTCAAAATTGCAGAAAATTTATCAGGGTTGAGGGATGTCATACAGTGACGCAGTGGCCCATAAGGATGAGTGATAGAGTGTAACTGATTTCATTGTTTCCCATCAGTCTTGTAAAGACTCATCAGCTCTGCCCGTGCCCATCAATCCACAGTTGCACACGTCTGAAGACTGAATAATGTCGGGCAGGTGTGCAAAATATTGCAAGCACAAAGAGTGATTTTCCTCTGACACAATAAAACACATTGTGTGCATAGATCTTCAGATGTTTGTACAGGATTTACCTCCTGCAGTGTCCATGCTGGATCAGTCTTTTTGATGATATCTTACTTATTTTAAGTAGCACGATCACTTTTGCACTAATTAATAATAACATTTACTATTGAGGCCTCTGGCTCAAGACATTAAAAGCTTTCATGTTTAAGTTGCACCAGGCAACTTTGCAGCTTTCAGTCCATAACTCCAATTAATTTAATTAAGAATAATATGTATATTTTTCTGGAAATATACTCCCTTAAAAGACTGACTCACTATCTAAGGACTTAGGCAGGGTCCCCTGAGAAACTCTTGTCTACATGGACAGCATACAGGACAAAAGATGGGTTGTGTTCTCAAGCTGACATGATAAAAAGTAAATCAAAAGATAAGGTTGTAAAGAGAGAGTGGTTCCCCCTTCACCCTTATATTTTTATTTCTACTTTTTTCATTAATGTTGTTTTGCTGTTAATTTTGTTCAGCGAAAAACTGAAAAAAAAAGAATAAATAAAAAATGTAATAATATACACACCTTTTTTTGTTTCTATGTGTGACAAACAAACATTTAGAATGAAATATTGAAAAGTCAGTAAGACAGGATATTCTAAGATTGGACCCATGTGCACCAAGCATATAAAACTCAGAGAAAAAACTAAAACTAGTTTGTGTAACAGTTTTCCATATATATAAAAAAAAATCAATCATAGAAAATTGAATTCAGCCTTCCAAAATGGCATTTTTTGTTCATTGGATCAATGTATAATTAAGATTTTGGAACTGTTTTTAAATTTGCTGTCTGTGGACTGTTGGATGGAAACTAGAAAAGATTCTAAAAATTCTGAGTGCATTTATGTTCAGCCTTGCCTTGGGTCATCTGAGAGGTTGGCATCCAAGAGCCCGAATCAACTTGCATCTGATTGGCCAGTGGGGACATTACACCCCTATTCCTAGCATTTACTACGACTGTAGGCGAGGCGCATCTTTTTTGTCCTCACGAAATTCAATGAAAGCATTAGGGCCAACTCATGAGAAACACTGTGAGTACTCATGTAAATATACAGAAGTGTAGCATATAGCTTGAGAGCTATATATGGTGCTTTTCTCATATAAGGTGGGACAAAAAAGCTTAAAAACAGGAGCCCAGGCCAAGTCCATTAACAGCCTGTGGGCCAAATCTAGCCCTTTAATCACCTCAACCTGGTCCTTTGATCATTTATAAATATGGGGGGGAAAGTATAATTAATTTCTTCAAATGAGCAAGGCTAATTTTAGTTTAATTTATTCAGAGAGGGACAGTGCAAAATAATACACATGGTAAAAATTGCCTGAATTAGCCAAAAGGATATTTTTAATGTGTAGTCTGGCTGAGGTGCTAAAAAGCTTCTTAATTAGTCCATTCGTTGGTTATGTGTGTTGTTAAGCATGGAGAAACTTATTTTGTTAAAAAGCTTTAACTCTATTTAAGCAGAGGGAGTTTAGAGAGTCAAACTAAATGAGAAAACATATTAAATGCAACATTGTGTTTATTAAAACAACAAGCTACTTCTAATCAAGGATTTTTAAACGTAAATTGCTTTTCATGTACTTTTATTCCTTGTACATAATGTTTCTTTTCCAATCATGAACACTAATAAGATTTTTTTTTTTTTAAAAATTGTTTTAAATTCCCAACTTTACAGGTCAGACATAGGAAATGTAAATGTCCAGCCCCTTGGCACTTTTTTTTTCAAATCTAGTTCCCTTAAAAAAGTAACTGAATAGGCCTCCACTAGCATATTTATGTAGCCCATATTGTAAAGATGAGGATTGCTGTCTGTACTGCCTCTTTGTTGCTGTAAACTCTTCTGTGTAATCTGAAAGCATGAAGCACCAGCATGCGGTGCAGCTGAAGTGTTCGATGTTTCATGGACTAAACATTTAGTAGAAACACCACAGTGTGTTTTGCAGCTGACCACACAGACTTGATATTGAACTGTTCAATGATTGGTTTGGCAATGCGGTCTGATGTGGAACATGCACTCTCCTTGGTGCTGAAGTCACGTTACTGCAGCCACAGCCTGCATTTGTTTCAGTCAGTCAGTGTGTGTGTCTAGGTAATTGTTATTCCAAGTGTTTGTGTTCATTAGACGGAAATACCTGCTGGATTCAGTTGTGTGGCTGATTATTGGGTGTAGTTTTGCCCTGGGGTTTTTTGTGGACCGTATAGATCGATCTCAAAGGTGCTTAAACTAGTACAGATTTTGTTTTCCTCTCAAAATATTTACTTTCATGGGTAACAGGAGACACGTAGGCGCACGTGGCATAATCTCTGTTTCTCCACATCATCAGTTCAATACATTGTAAAGGTATTGATTAAGTGTGTAAGATGTTCAGGGATCTATTGGCAGAATATTGCAGAAAGGGAATAGAATAATAAGTATGTTTTCACCTCGTCCACGGCCTCTCCTGAAAATAAGAATTGTATTTTCGTTATCTTCAAATGAAACGTTTATATCCACAGTGGGTGTGGGTCCTCGTCCACGGTGTCCGCCATGTTTCTGCAGAAGCGCAGAACAGACAAACCAAACATCTGAAGCATCAACAGTTCTAGATACAACCTTTTGGGAGTTTTTCTTACACACATGGAAAGGTGTGAGGCAATATGTCCGCAATCTGCAAGCTCACTACTCGATGCCACTTAATCTTACTCACTGGTCCTTTAAGAGAGGCCCTAAAAAGAGAGCTCTGTTCCCTGTCTGCCTTTGTATCTCCCCACCGCCATGACATGTTCCTCGTTGACACTGATCAAAAGTGTGTTCCACATTTGCACATCACACATTATTTCTACCAAAGGAATAAGTGTCCACCTTCCCCGGCTCCATTGTATTTTCAATGGGTTATGCTTCACTGGCATTTGAATTCCCCGTGGTAGCAGAAGTTAACATAAAACAGGGTCAAGGTGCAGGCAGAGTGCCCCTGGGAAATCAAATCAAATGCTGTTCCTGAAACAGAAAAAGTGCTAAAATGTCTGCTGCACTTTCAAAATGTTAACATATTTACAATATAGCACTTAATTAAATTCAGGGCACAAGCGTACTCATCAAATAGCAGTGTTCTTTTCTTTCATTTATAATCTGCACAGCCCTTTTGTGTGAAAGTGTAGGTAGCTTTTTGCATAACATAATACAACAACATCAGCTCCCACATTTTAACGAGAATATTTGTAAAAGTGTAATGAGGTCAGTATCGGAGCGGATACAGATCTCGTGTGCTGGATCACTGCATCAATTTCACAACACTCAAATGAATTTGCGGTTATAAAAACATCCCAGTCTTGAAAAATCAATTCCCTTATTGTTTGGAATCAATGCAAATACCAAGTTATGTGTTGAGTTATGTGTTGATCGGTTACTTTATACACAGGAGTTTAGTGGGATCAATGTTGTCCTTTCTCATTAACTTAACATAAATATAAGTTAGAAGTTTTATTTATTCAAGTTAATTAAACTCATTAAAAACATGCTTCAGAACTTATAAACATGAGTTCTTCTAACTTGAAGTCTTTTGACTTGAAATTGTCAGTTGCATGAATGTACAGAGTTCAATCAACTCATTAAATTAAGTTTTTAAAGAAACATGATCATCATATTATCAGACTTCCCAACATGCATCATGGTTTGAAGAAAACATAGATGATGAAAACTTGGTTGCTTGTTTCACAGTAATGAAAACACTGTGGACCATGATGAAAGTTAGTAGTGAATTCTTAGAATTGAATAAATTCACTGAGAGCAGTTTCATATATTGTCTTTGAGCCAATGCTCGACAACAACAAAGTAGCTCCAACAGACGCAGCTGCAGCTGGAAGATCTTTGTGTGAAACGAACTGACTCCTCAAACTAAGAAAATATGAAAAGAAATCAAATTTGTTTGTAACGTTTGTCAGTGTGACTGAAGAGTTGTTGGCTCAACTTAAAGAGCTCTACCTCCGTTCAGTGTGAAGCAGCACACAGCGCAGTTGTCACTGCTGTTTTCTGACACTTTCTGACATTTTCTTGCCCAGCGCCCACATTGTGTAGGTAGCAAATGTACTTGCGCCCCTCTGCGTGCCCATGGGTGTGCTGGTCTTGAGATGTGGTCAGGCACATTGCTGACGCATTGTTGCTGACGCATTGTTGCTGACGCATTGTTGTCTTGAGGCATCAGAAGGTGACTGCACCATTGACCAACAAAAACCTGGTCTAAAGTCAATGGTGCAGTATTTTCCTGCTATTGAAAGGATGCATTATTTAGATTGTAAAATGTGTCTACAAAGGTTCACAACACACAAACACTCTGCTTCTAGGGCACTGCAGTTAATCCACAGGTCATAAAAATTAATATTCTGATTAATAGTGGATGATCGCAGGTGGGTGATTTAAGATGAAGCTGTGTGTGCATAATAGAGACACTGTGCCCATTTACGCACAGCAGCTGTAAATTCACTGATTGTTTAAATCCAATGGGATCGTCAGGATTTGATGCTCATTAATTTTCTGTGTTTTTCTACACATCCAAAAGGTTTCACACACAGTCGGAGTTCATACTGTGAAACTGTATGGAGTAAAAAGCAGCCGTATAAATCCTGGCTTCCATCAGAGCTGTTGAAAAAAAAAAAATTCCTCTGGAGAGTTTCCTCTGTCCTCCCTGTTTATAAAAACAGTTTTTAGTTTTTCTGCTTAATTATTAACAATATTTTGCTGCAGTGACATTACACACACATGAAAACAAAACTGAAGCCTCTCTGATCATTAAACCATCGCTTAAATGATATCAGTGCGATTTCATATTGTGTGTTGTATTGTCTTTAACAGTTTAATGATCAGAGAGGCTGCCTTCAATAATTCACCGACTGTTGTAATGTTTTCATGTGTGCTGTAATGTTACAGTAGTCATCCTTGTTTGCTTGGATCGTACATAAACAGGGGGAGATTCTCCATCCTATTTCACTTTCTTGCAGCCCATCCGTTCTTAATCATGATGCGAATTTTATATATTTTATATGTGCACTGGGTCATTTCAGCATTTCTGTTCGCTTCTACAACTCGCTGAATCCATCATTTAAATGACAATGTGCCTCAGGCAGGCACACCTGGCTGTTAAAGGGAATGGGAGATGACGCTCTGATTGGTTTCATTCATGTTACACCCAAAACAGACTTATGACTAATTAAAACAGTACAACCTCGCCTGGCACCTTACTTTACACCCAGATTGTGTGCAGTTTAGATGGCAAAGTGGAGTTTAACTCGCCCTAAATGCCTCTGCACTGTGCGCCTTAACATTTTACTGAACATGTTTTCTCATGTTAACAAATTAATATCACGTTTATTTGACTAGAAAAGTTTAGTAATTTTTTAATCATTACCCATAACTTGAACTTGTCTTTTCAAATTCAGTCAACTTAACATTTTCAGTCAAGAACAATCTGCACATAAATGTAAAATTCAAATGCTTTGTTGAGCCTCCACTGTAACAGGGCCACCACAAAAATAAACTCAGTTCTTTAGATTATATTGCCATCTCTAGGTAGGACATATTTTCTACACAGCTCACTATAACCTGTTTTCATTAATGTTTTTGTTTTATTAACTGCAATGTAGGTTTCACTATCTGCTTGCAGGCATGGATTAAAATACAGAAGGAAAAAGTCGTTTTTGATCACAAGAAAATCATTGAATCTCAGTTTCAAGTACATTAAGATAATGTTAAAAGGCAGCTGTTTATCTACCTGCCAAATGTACTTGGGGGTAATTTGATTGATTTTTTTTTTTCTTTTTGTTGTGAGTTCTGTGGCTCTTTTGATTGCTCAGGATACTTTTTCTCTTGAAAACTTGCTGGAGGTCAGGCATTGTCAGCCCAAAGAGACTGCCTGATGACAAAAAAAGAGTAAAAGCAGCTAAAAAACAAAAAAGCACAGCTCATCAATTAACAGAACCTGCCAAGACAAGGCCCTATCTGCAGCACAAGCTTCATCACATTCTACCTCTAATCTCTTGCCTTAGGCCCTTCTGCGCGCCGCATCCCCTCAACACAAACTGGGTTTCTGTTGCAGGCACCTTTCCAAGGCAATCTACACAGGCAGTTTCGTTTTAAGATATTGAGCAAGTGTTAAATGGCCCAGGGCACCGAGTAGAGTGTTCCAAGCATACATATGCCAAATGGAACAGATGTCTAAATCAACCCTGACCTGGCAGGGAGGAGGAAATTTCTGGATGTTATGGACTTAAGCATCATTGAAGAAAAGTCAGTCATTAGGATACAGCAATCCTGAATCTCATTTCACTCTGTAGAGGGGACATTTGTACGTGGAATGCTGGCATAAAATACTTATTCTGGCCATTGACTCACATTTAATTTCAAATGACTTTACTGTGTTGTACGTTTCTGTGTAGCTACAGTCTGGTTCTGATGCATGTGAATTTTCAGCTGTTTTAATGGGAGTCTGTTATAGAGATATATGTCATGAACTCTGTTGGGAGCTGTAACAAGGACTCACTAACTATTCTGTGACCTTTACTGACAGAAGTTATGTCCTTAGAAAATAAAAGCCTCTGACTACGACAGCGTATTAGGGCCATTGTAGGTAATTCAACAAAACAAAATTACAGAGTGGAAGGAGAGGGGTAAGAAAAACTCAGAATTCGCAAGATTAAAGTTGTAAATTTATTAGAGAGAATCTTGGTTATTCCCTGAAATTAAAGTGATAAATTTGCAAGAAAAACCCCACACCTTTACAAGACAAAAACTAAAATATTCTCTGAAATTACAGTGTTGTAAATTAGCAAGAAGAAAACCAGAATTCTCTGAGATTAAAGTCACAACTCATAAAATCGTGCCTTGTTTTTTTTTTTTGTTTGTTTGTTTTCCTCAAAGAACTACATTGCTTCGCACAAGGCTTTGCAAAGTTGCATCAATCTCATACCACAGACATTGCCGCTTGTTGAGCAATCCTTCATATTTTAAACCTTAAAGTTAGTGCAGTGAGTTGATTTCTTGTTGGAAAAGGATCAAAACTTGCTCTCATGTACACAAACCAGCAAGCTATAGAACATCAAGTTAACAGTGAGGAATCAAAGCCCTCCAGCATGATGCTGATGGGTTTTAAACCAAAGAAAGGCTGTAATCTCTCCATGGACACTCTGTCTGTCGGACAGATGCTTTGATGTCATAGCTGCTCTGTACATTTTATCAGTAACAATGTTTACTTAGCCTCATAGACGAGTAGGTGTGGTCATGCAGGAAGCCTCAGAGGTGAGAAAAGCTAGCATATGTTATGATCAATGAGAAAGATAGAGAGAAATTATCATTTCTTTTGAATATTTCAAGGAAATTTCCACACCAAGTTAAAATAGCACATTTTTTTAGTCTTGTTCTTACTTTCCTGAAACATCAGCAGGATAAAATGTTCAATAAAGTCAGACCACCACCTGCCAAACTAAAGAATATCCTGTGTGAGCAATGCTAACATTCATTTAGTTTACCATTATAATTGTTTAGTAGTTTTTACAGTTATCTATGGTTGTGGTGTGGCTCTATGGATGGTAATGTAGGTCGATTGGTCAGTCCACCATTTTGATCCTGAAATATCTCAACAACTACTGGATAAACTGCTATGACAATTTGTTTTTGGCAATCCCCCCTACTTTATGTCTCGCACCACCGTGAGGCTCAAATTTGTGGTTTCAGGTGAAATGTTTCAACAACTATTGGATGAATTGCCATGATATTTGATATAAACAGCCATGCCTCCTGAGGATGAATAATATAACTCTGATAATCACCTGAGTTTTACATCTAGTTCCACCATTACGTCAAAACTTTCTGTGGTTCATGACTAATATGGCATTCCCATCAGCATAAGTCATACTCTGCTTACTGTTAATTAGCTAATGTCAGCATGCTATCACCCTAAACTAAGATGGCAGTGGTGGACCAGCGACTCCCACGTACTGCAATGTTAAAATTTACTGTTGGAGTCAGGCAACTGTGAAAGCATTATGAGGGCTTTGGGTCCCTGTCGGGAAGGGCTGTCTGAGAACATGCAGATAAATCTGAACCTGCCTGTAGCAAAAATGCAACTTCCTGCAACTACAACCGGTTGTACCAATTAGTCATTTAGACTCCAAAATATGTGTGAAAATACCACAATTACAATTTAACAGCATGTTAGCATTGACATAGACAGTAATTAGCATTCTGCTTAAACCACCACTGTGCCAAAGCACAGTTTTACAGAGCGGCTGTCGACTCTGAGTACCGTTGCTTTGATGCCACCTGCAAGTTGCATGTATTTTCTACAAAGTCTCTTACAAATGTTTAGTGAGAATGTATCAGTGTGATTACAAAATGGGAGATTATGGCCCTGTGATGAATTAAGTAGATTTCATTTTACAGTTCTTAGCTGGGTGCTTATGTAGAGACCTGGCTTTGATGTTGGAGAACCCATCATGAGGAAATTATATCTTGTTTAAATTGGTCCAGAGCTCCACTATAAGCCTACTGTACTGCATAAGGCTCAGCAATATACTTTCTTGCCAGAATCACCTCTCTCTCAACACTGAACATGAACTCATCAAACCTATAAAAGTAGAGGAGATATTTATATCAGATTTGACATATTGTCAAATATAAATTTCGAAGGATATACAATACATGGGTCAGGTTTTGTATTGCATGTGAGTAAAAAAATGTGATTATTCAGTTTGATTTTTATTTATTTGTAATATAAGAAACAGTAAATTACATGAATAATTCACCAAAAAAGCACATTGCATCTGTGGAATGTGGAATAGACATTGCAGGTATTATTTTCATTTTCTATCTTGACAGTCTGCTCCTGTGTGTGCTGCTGTCTCTCCAGCAGGGAGCATGACAGATAGTGATAGTGATTGGGCAGAGCTCTGACCAATCGAGCGTGGCTGTGTGCAGTTAATTGAATTCATGAGCGAATACTTCTTGTCCTGTCGACTGTCCAGTGGGAAACTCGGCCGCATCCATCTTCGGCATCCCAGCCACTGTAAATCTCCATGAATGTCTCCAGATTCTGCCATTGGCGCGGTGGCAAGATAGTGGCGTCGCCCTTGCTCGGGCCTCGAGAGATTTTCCTGCCTGTGACAGGGTACAGTCCTCTGTTACGGCATGTGAGGTTGGACAATACACTGTAATGAATGAGCAAAAAGGGATAAATGAGCCCTAACTACTGCTCAATTGTATACTAGACTCAATCAAGTCTGTGAAGGTCTTTTTGTCTGTGTAGTTTCCAGTTATTCCCATTCTGTTCACACAAAGCACACAAGCAGATTTCAAGCGAGGCAATTCTTCAGAAAGTTGTTTTTTGTTGTTTCAGAGCACACGGAGGGATTTCAGGATATGACTGACATGCTTGCTCATCTGTAGGAAAACAAAAGCCATATTAATTGCAGTATGAGTCTCCCCTCTCCATGATTCCAGAGTGTGTTTTTGCAGCTTCACTTCAACACGTCTCTCTGTATTCAAATCTACAAACAGTGTCCACCAAACCATAGCAAAGGTTTTATTCAAGCTATTCAGCCTAACTGTTTTGCATGATCTCATGATATCCTGCAGTCTGAGGCATCTCCATCAGTCTAATCTCAAATACAGGATATGCATGACACAGTTATGCAAAAATTTAAAGTGATGAATTGATTTCAGCTGGTGTAGTTTGTGAAAAAGGGAACCACCACCTCCAATGCAGTTCTTTATTCTTCTGCACACACCAGAACCATGACACCTTGTTTTGAGCCTGTAGGTAAATCTGGGTTTGTTTCACTGACCAACAGAGGGGTGACCAAGTTTTGTTTTGCAAGTGACAAGTAAGTCTCAGATCTTTGCACTCAAGTCCCAAGTCAAGTTCCATGTCAAGACTGAGAAGTCCAATGTCAAGACAGGAAAGTCCCACATCAGGACAGGGAAGTCCTACATTAAGCTCCAAGTCAAGATAGTCAAGTTCCAAGACAAGACTGACAAGTCTTGAGTCAAGTCCCAAGTCAAGATAGACAAGTCCTACATCAAGTCGCCAGTCAAGACAGGCAAGCCTCAAGTCAAGACTTACAAGTCCCAGGTCAAGATAGATTGTTCCTACATCAAGTCCCAAATCAAGACCGGAAAGTCCCACATAAAATCCCTAGTCAAGACTAACAAGTCCCAAGTCAACTCCCAAGTCAAGACAGACAAGTCCCAAATCTAGGCAGGCAAGTTCCACAACAAGTCCCAACTCAAGACAGGGAAGTCTCACATTATGTCCCAAGTCAAGGTAGGCAACTCCCACACCAAGCCCCAAGTCTTAAATAAATCATAATACCGAGTTCCCAGCCTTATTTACAAAGCTATTTAGCTGTTAAGCTAATGTCTTTGTGCAACTTGTCAAATTAAATTGGAAGCTATTTCGTCTCCATCTGTAATTTTTGACTCATACTGCAGTTTTTTGTTGTTCACCTCATAGTTTTGTACTGTACAATTTTGTACAGTATCATTGGCGACTTGATGGGATATTGTCAGTGGGAATAATGATGCCGTGAATAACTTTCTTTTTAATCTTTGGTCTTGGTGTAAGGTATCAAGTATTTTCAAGTCAAAAGGCTCAAGTTCAAGTGAACCCCAGAGTCACTGATGTCAAAATCAAGTTGCAAGGCAACTTTTGATTTTGTCATCAAATTTGTGACTCAAGTCTGAATTGAGTCAGAGTGTCATGACTCGGGTCCACGCCTCTGATGACCAGACAAAACACCCTATGCCAGTGGTTCCCAATGCCAACCATTTTATATGCTCTATATTTAATATAGCTCTGACCCTCTTTCCCTGACTTTAAAGATTTTCAAATACCAATTGCATCTTTTATGAGAGTTGTCACATTTAACAATGTTTTTTACAGCCCTCAAGACACCACAGTTAGGACAAAACTTTGGGCATCCCGTCAATTTTTCAGCCTAGACTTTGGCTGTAATCTAATTCCTGTTTTGCTCAGTTATTTTCCCATTGATCATGTAGGTAAAGCATACCCCAGTTTCCCTCCTGTAAGCAGATGGCATGAATGAAAATTGAAAAAACTAGGGCAACTTGGCTGGTAATCTGATAAAGGGGATGTTTCTGAAGAGGAAGATGAAAAACAGAACTTTAGTGAGAACACATCTTTCATACATGCTCAACTGACATTAGAAGACGTGAGAAGAATGTATTTAACTTAAAAAGTGGATCTTTCTTTGTGCATAATATTATAATTAGGGCTATGTGAGGCAATTAGGTGAAAATGATTAAACTGCTGCAACATTTAATACATTTTCAGACATCTGGACCATAGCATTGTGTTCACTGTTTCTGTTAATATGACTGCATTTGATTCAGGCTTGATCATTTTAATAAATAATGTAAATCTTACCAGATCCATGATATGCAGATTGCCAAACCAAATTGATTTGGTTACATGATATTTCAAAATCATGTAGTCGAAATGTATGCACTATAGGCAGTGACACTGTCAGGCAGGCAGTGGAATAACTAAATTCATTTACTCAAGTACTGTCTTAGAGGCAAAAAATTTACTTTTTGCTCCATGACATTTGTCTGGCAGCTCTAGTTCCTGATTTCTTTTCAGATGATACATTTTCATACCCTTCCTGTTCACTGAAAACTATGTGTCTCCAAACTTGGTGATTTTAAATGCTTGTGATAAACTGATTAAACTAGATTAAATGTTCCTTCATGGCTTTACGGATCAGCTAGAAAATGCACTATCACAAAGCTGAAAACAGGATTGTTTTTCTGAGCTCATGAAAAGTTGAATACTTAGACATTCATGGATCTCACTGGACAGTGACACTTCAGAAAGAGATGATCTTACAAAAATATAATGCACTGCTGTAGATTAAACTACCCAATATTAATCCAAAAATATCAGACATAGTAATAAAACATTGACAGGGACCATTTTACTGTATAATGAGTAGTTTTACTTATGATACTTAAAGTATATCTGATAATACTTGTATACTTTTACTTAATAAGGTTTTCCAATGCAGGCTTTTGCAGTGTGATATTAGTATGTTAACCTAAGTAAAGGATCTGAGTACTTCTTTGACCCAAACTGTGTGGAATAAAACCAATACACAAAACATTCTGCATACATCCTCTAATGGGAGCAGCTGTTCACAATGACAGACACGTGAAACCTACTCTCCTCTCCTACTGGATGTTAGCAGCTTTTACAGTATATATTGACTGCATTTAGATGTTCTAATTGGCTCTTGGTTACTTGTAAATTGTTCAACAAGTATCCACTGAAAGTTGTCAACAACCAGTCCTTGTAATTTAGACATTATATATTGCAACTGATGGCTCTGGCTCTCTTTGCTCCTTTCTCACATTTAGCTTGAAGCAACAAAAAGCTCAGAAACACACTTGTAAACAAACATCTATGTCATTGTCTGTTTCTTCAGCTTTTCAACAGACGATCAATGTCACTCAGAAAACCTGTGACTCTGACTCTAAAACCCTTTAGACCTTGGAATAGACGGTAATGCAGCTGATATTACTTTGGAATGAAACTCATTTGTTATGAGACCTTGCAAAGCTGGAAGGTGGTAATGTGAATGAGATACTGTCATTATTTTGTGCAGATTTTTTATCAGAAATGTAATGTGGGGTAATAAAAAGCAAACACAAGGGTGTGTGAATTAACACTGGAGTCTGTCACTTATGAAAGCATGTCAATTTATGAAAGCATCATGTCCTACAGCATTTATTTCCTTGCGACTGAAATGCAGCGTCTTTGTTGATCTCTGAATAGGTTTGCTTTGTTGCTGCATGAAAGGTTCCTTTTAGTCTCTTGTCTTGTGGGTTTGTTTTCTTTTCTTATACCTTTGAACGTTTGTCACATACACCTGAAACAATCTTCGTTTTAAAGATGTCAGCAGTATATCAGGCACGATGGATTTCAAACTTGATCTAAACGAGCTCAAGTGAACTGTGCACCTCCTGCACAGCTGTTTACATTATGTTGGCAAATGAAACCAGAGAGCCAGCTTACACCTGGTGTTAACATTGGTCCCGGGTGATCCAATCACAAACGGAGAACTTAAAGTACAGGTGTGAATGCATCAAGGACGCATTGAGATCCGATCACTCAGACCACACTCTGAGGTGGTCTGGGCCACATAAGGAAATTCTTTTAGCAGTGTGTATGCAACACTGAAAGACTGCCTGCTCAACTGAAACCTGACGGTACATCATTTGGTTCACTGTAATCCAGATTGCAGTGGATGTATTAGTAACCTCACTATCCCCAAACTATCACAAATTTCTTCATGTAAAAAAACATTGTGGCAGTTTGCCCTAGTATGTTGGCTGCTACTGTTGTTAAAAAAAAAGACGGTATATTGGTGTTTATTTGCATATAGAACAGGGAAGTGAAATGGCTATGGCAAATTCTTAATCATTTGTGCCCTCTTGGACATTTTTCATTAAATTCAGTTCCAAAGTTCACTTGACAGTGTTTCGGAGACCACCCCTTCGAGTCGGAACAGAAAGCAGCATAATAGTCTGCTCCACAGTTAACAGTCCAGCATTCACACCAACCCTAATGAACTGCCCCAAGGGGTGAAAACTTCAGGATTCAGTTCAACCGGACTAAAAAAGGCTGGTGTGAACTTGTGAAGACATTGTGTGTGTTGCAGTGAAGAGCAGACAGGAGAGACGCTCCATGATGCACTGAGATGCACACTTCTACTCTTTCTGACTTTGTCATTAATGCCGTTCTTCATCCTCTGTGATGTGAAAACAGATTTCCACACAGTCAGAGAAAGTAAAAGTGTACCTCCTGATAGTTCAGGTATTAAATCCCAGCACACGCCAAAGCAGCATGAGTTCAGTGTGACTCTGAACTGAACAAAAACCGGAAAGTTGAATCCTTGTATTGAATGGCTAAATGGACAGTAATAGTCATTTAACTGGCAAATTAGCCCAGGATTTTGTTAGCATACAGAGCATATAGACGCATCTGGAGACACATTGTAATGCCAGGTGTTAACTCACACACTTAAAGCTGTCTATTTGTGATCAAATCACCCAAGTTGCATATTAATACCAGGAATTAAGCGTGTTGTGGAGGAAATGACCCCTTTGCAGCTTTCCCTGTCAGTGTAATACTGCTTTTACACCAAAATTAGCGCAGTTAAACCTTCTAAAAATAGGTGATTGTCCCCCCTTGTCATTGCCAGTAGACGAGTTTGCTTTTCCATTTTTTTTTCTCTGATGTGCGCGGAGTCCTAACTTGTGTGTGCAGGAAAAGGTATGAAAGGTATTTAAAAGTCTGTGTCTGTTCAGTTCTCACTACTTTTGTTGCTTCTAACTGAATCTCTGTGGTTAAGTGGTCGAGTTTAGTTTCTCTCTGCATTGCTGTTTTTAATTTAAGATATCTGTTTCATGTTCCCTTTCAGCTGTATAGAGACGTGTTGAATTACTGCTAATGAAAACCCAACATTTCCTGGTTTTACTGCTTCATAATAAAAGCTTTCAGATAAAAAAAAAGGGGGGGCTTTAATTGTGAGGAATTTATTGGAAATAAAGTGTTTATCCATGTTCAGCTGCTTGACTAAAGACCTGACGTCGGCAGAGTAATTTAAATAAGGACTGAATGCCAATTGCACCCTTTCCCATTGAAGGCAAAAGTCAGATGTTAGTTAATGGGTTTTTGTCCAGTGTGAAAGGGGCTTAAGTGTTTCCAGTATTGTAATGTTAACAGCCATGCACAGAGACACTAATTGTTAGCTGTTTAGCTGTGTCCAACAAGTACCTCGATTCCCATGTTTGTGTATCTATGTGGTCATTTATCAGGGCTGTGTGCCCTCTCCAGTCACCTCTCCAGCTCATCGCCACTCATATATCATTCCCCTCACAAAGCCAAAGCAACCCCCTGAGCACACGGATAACAAAACTCACTTACTCCCAGAGGCAATTCATCCCCCACTGACCCACTTGTTTTCACAATCTGACAAGTGTGATTTAAGAACTGCGGTAGGCCAGGAGTGCAGCGGCCATGTCTGGCTGCACTCACCTGCCCCAGGAGCTTAAAGTTCAGCGACATCGCCACTTTGATACTTTTTAACTCCACTGTCATTAAACTAAGATAAATCGATGAATTTACATACCTCGCCCAAAGGTTTCAGTGTACTCGAGATAACTTTTCTCTTTCTTGATAAATCGTCCTGCTCGCGGTGTCAACATTATACAGAGAGGAAGCCACTGAGCACAACGAATGCATAATGCATGTGTTGTGCATGACTCAATACACATAGCAAAACCACACCTATACCCACACAGTTGGTCATAAATAAACAAGCTTCCGCCTCGCCTCATTTGAATAAAAATGGTATATTTGCCGTCTTCTATGCTTGTCCATGAGTGCCACATGTCTGTGAGGCTGTAGTTTAACATGTGCCAGCATATGCACTCTTCACAGGCTTCAGTTTGCAAAAAGTGGCTGGAAGGCGATTCATTCAGCATTGAAGAAAAAGGGTCATTTACTCTGGCTAATACGTTTTCAAAGAATTAGAAGTGGATTATTCACTGACATGTTAATGTGGCTCTCTGCAGCCATTAAGGCCGTGCCACAATAGTGGACTGTGGGAGGCCCCTGACTAATGTGTTTTTGTCCAATAGAAAATGCCACCCCCTCTTTCTAATCCATTGAGTTGACTGTGCCAGTTTCCCAGTGGGCCTTAAGGTTTCTCACCCACAGTGAGAAAAAGGAGTGAAGTGTGCTGCGAATCAGCCATAGCTGTGAAATTTCTGCCCTCTACTGCATTATAACTAGACAGTAATTTCTGTGCTACTACCGTGCAAGAGTGGCAGTATGGAGGTATAATTTATTGTCATTATATAACATAGTGTACAACAAAGTGAATGTTGCCTTTTCATACAAGATATACATGGAGCGTAGACAGATAATTAAATAGAATGGGATGAAATCTTAAATAAGATAAAACAATGTATACTGTTATTTACATACATATACACGTATACACTGAAGAAATAATCATGAAGTGCATTTTTTTAAATTCATGTCTGGTTAAATGTCAACAGCAGCAATGAGATAGTGATGATAATATGTGCAAAATCTTAACAGTAAAAACATTAAAAACTTAAAGTCCTCATCCCATCATCCTGTGTTGTTATCTGCTCAGAACACAGTCAGATAGTGCATTAACCTGATCTGGGATGTTGTGGTGGAGCAGGTCTTTGTCAGTGTGTTTCCACTGCAGGGACCACATTCTAAATTAAGTCCTGGGGACATTATTCTATCCCTTATTGATACCCTGATGAAGACAACCTGTGGAAACTTTGGTGATTAATTGAACTTAGATGTAGCTAAGAGTGTGTGGTGCTTGTCCTTGTTTTTGTTTTTTTTATGTTTGACATTATTCTACACCCCAAAAAGTCCCTACTCATCCAGGCTGAACACGAATTTTACTCCAGCCACCATTTTTAAAATAAACAGCTGCAAACCAGTTTTTGGTTTTTGTTTCTTGTGCTTCGACATCATCAACATGGAGCTACAGAAGAAAGCATACAACAGAAAGGTGGAAAACAAAGTCCAGGCCTTATTGAGCATTAGTACTGAGGATGAAATCCAGCAGGAATTGGAAGCAGTTGGAAATAATGACACCTTCCCGTCTCTTAATATGGTCTCATCGTTGTTTTACTGTCGCACACAAAAATTATATATATGAAAACAGCTGTCGCTTTTTTATGTGAGCAGAATAATTTGGCTAATCTTTGGAGCACGATGGAAATGCGGGCAACAACAGGCTAAAGGAGCCATTAAGTTCCTTCAAAAGCAGTTCCTGGGCCTAAAAGTCACAACAGTCTCCGATTTCCCAATGCTCGGCCAGCCTGAGTCCCATTTCGTCCATTGCATTTTCCTTACCGGACATTAGCCAGGACAGCCTTAAGTCCACGCTGGGTCTCAAGGTCCACTGCTCTTTAATCCAAAGTCCATGCTTGGTTTTTGCAGTCAGTGAGTGTATATTTATTCCGTCATGTGTAAAACATGTTTCAGCAATAAGGTTGAAAATATAACAGATTAAAACAAAAATGTAGCAACATTTGAAGGAGCTTCTGGCCTCAGCATCTTCATGTGCTGCCGTAACAGCTGTAGTGACACTACTCAAAACCTGGTGCTTTATTTCTGTCCTTCTGTTCCACTTTTATATTGCATATTTACTGAGCAGGTACTTCATTTAACTTTTGCTTTATTTTGAAGTGACACTTTTTAATCCAACACACCAAATTACATCTAGCCCACCCACACATTTTACCCTGTAAAATGGATCGTATACTGGCTGATCTTAAATTGTATCCGCATCAAAGCTGCTAAAGCATCCAGCAACATAAACAGACTGTATCGTTAAATGTTTTAATTTATAGCTCAGTTCGCATCAGCCGTAATTACTTCTATCCTGTTATAGGAACGTTGGTTTGTCTTCTCTAGATTGTTTTCTGGAGAGTTGGCAAGGTAGGTGCACAACTAAAAGCAACATCAACATCATTTGGCATTTTCATTGTTTTGTTTTGTTTATTCCCCCCCCCCCCGACACTTAACATTCAAAATGTTTTTGTGCTGATTTATGATGCACTTGATCTCGTCCTTGGCATTTGTCTGTGAGCCTGTCCACCTTAATGTAAGTCTGAGCTTGAGAAAAGTGCTACTGTAGGTATATCACCATGTCACACAGAAAAATTACACACACTGAAAAACAAAGAGCACATTCATTACAAAGTTCATGTTGAAATTAGTGTAGCATTACTGCCTATCTTGTCAGCTCAGCTCATAGCGTTTGCTCTGACTCTCTCGTCATGGCCTCCAACGTTATCAGACTTCCGACTCCGAGTTCGTCTGAGTGGGGAACAAATCTACATAATACAGATCAAGGACAAACTACAGTAAGCCGAGCCAGTCACTCACGATAAGAATCACTTCTCTCTCTCTTTTTTTTTTCCCCTTACGAGAGAGGGAGAGGAACGAGATCTCCATCAGCGGACAGTTTTTTTTCCCCCTGCTCCGCTGTTTTGTTCTCTGTGCTGTGATCAGCTTCTGATGATTAAGGTGGAGGTGAGCAGTCGGTTTCCACAATCTGGAGATATCACCTCTCTGATTTGCATAGATATGCAAATATCCCGGGTTACAGTTGAGTTGTTGGGACCGCTGATATCAATTGGTGTCTGTGTGTGTGTCTGCGTGTGTGAGTGCTCCCTCCCCTTGTGCTACCTGCTACAGTATCTAGGTCATTGTTTTTGCTGCTTGTGTTCCTTGTCTGATGGATATGTACTGTATTCAAAGCCAGATGCTTATGCAGCCCGGGCCATGTTATTTATGATGTTACAGGCAGTGTGTGGATGTCATACAGGGTTTACAGTCAGGGGTTATATTAGCCTGTGTCACTGACTGATGTACTTTTATGTACCAACTACATATTTCCTACTGTTTGTAAGTTATGTTTTCCCCGAGCTGCTGATTTGTGTTTTGTGTCTAACATATAAATCTAGCAGCGATTCTCAATAAGTAAACTTGGAACATAATCGCAAGCTATTTTCCTCGGCTCCAAAAGTAGATTTTTTTCTTGTTGTTGATGTTGTTTCATTTTCTGATTTTGCTGCCAACAAACAAATCATTTTCTAAACTCTACTGCACCGTGGAAACATATTGGTGTAGTAACAACGACTGTTTGGAAATGTTTAATAAGACAAATTTCCTTCATCTTTCTTCTTTTTTCTTCACCCTCTCCTCTGTCCAGTGTCCTCGCCTGGCCCTAACATCACACTGGAGGGCCAGTACCACTGTCACCAGGGGCCTGGGATCCCACTGGACAAACTGTGTGACTTCAGTACGGACTGTCCGCTCGGCGATGATGAGGGCGACCTATGTCGTGAGTACACGGCGACACAGCGGCACAGCTGTTGATGAGAGTTTGCAAAGAGGAAAGCTCACGTGTCAGCTGCTTTCATTTCTGCATCAAAACAACCCAATTGTGAGGTTGGTCAGCCGTAGTGAGTCGTCCTTAATGAAGCCGTTGCATCCTGCCCAACGGAGCAACAACTGAGCGCCTGCGTGAGCTTTCCTGAAAGAGAGGCAAAGGGAGAGGGCAGGAAAAAAAGGCAGCGTAGCTATGCTTGGCTAGCATTTCTCACCCTTGACATATTCCACGGTTGTTATTTCTATCTCTTTGCACATTTGTTTTCTACTTTTCCCGAGGCCTAGGAGGAACACTAGCCAAGTATGCTGACATCTTATTCACAAGTGAAGTCCCTCAGGCCCTGCTGTTTGTGTGTGTGTGTATGTGTGAGAGAGAGAGAGAGACAGTGGTTAGAATCTTATTTTAGTCCTACCTGCACGCATGCATTTCTGCCTTGTCTTCACAATTTATAGACACAGAGTTCAAAACTCTTACCCTGCAGAGTTTTTTTTAATGTTGTACTTTGATTCCAGAGTTTTTCACCTTTATTAAACTGACCAGAATTAATTTGCTCCTACCCACAGTTCAGGTCAGCCTCCCATGTGGCGCTTATTAAAATGATGGCTGCTCCCTTGTGCTTATAGGTTTGCTAACTATGGGAGCTGCAAGATAAGAGGGTAAAGAGAGGGTGGAAATCCCAGCCAGGCGTAGTTTCTCTTTCTACTGCATGGGGACTTATCAGTGCTAATTGGCCTGAGAGGCAAACCCAAGGGTATAATCTCTATTTGAGTGTAATAAATGTATGTGTGTGTGGGTGTGGGTAATGTTTTGATTGTTGAAGCCAGAAGTGGATATTTCAGCATAAATAATAATCGGTAAAACACAAAGCCAGCTTGTGCATGCAAGTGCCGTAATTCGACAGCCATCTACAGCGAAGGATTTTATAATATGACTATATGAGTATTCCTGAATTATTTGTTACGAAGACCATAATATGACGGGTTATTGTATATCTACATCAGTGACAAACAGGGTGGAGAGAGTCTTGGATAATACTTGACATAGACTGATGGGCCTTACAGGGTTAAGGTCTTCATGGGTCCAGAAATTTGTGCTAGGACCCTGACCCAAGCCGAACTGATGAATGCCAGACCCAAACCTGAACCCAAACACCACCCGTCTGTATTTGAAATAAAGAGATATGTTCGATCCGGGAGACACAGGCCCGATCTGCATCAGTTTCATAACAGTTTGCTATTAACAAGATAACGATAATTTATAAGTTGTCAAAACTATGTGTCTTACCTAATGTACCATTAACAGCCTTCTCTCATTTGCCTGTCCATGACCAAGCTGCTGCTTCTGGATTAAAAAGTGAAGCTAACGAGAAAGTGCCAAAAACTGTAGTTGCTTGAGTGGCCACTTGAGGCCTCTGCTCTAAATGTGAGTCAATTACCAAAGGCCCCCACATTAAAAACCGTAATTTTACATCAGAAATAAACATTTTTACAGCCTGTTAAATAAAACAGTTTTGATCTCTACAGCTAATTTTCCTCTTCATGACAACTATACGGGGTGAATTTTTACATAACTCACCCGTTTCAGTTATATTAAGGCTTAAAGTTATGCATAATGCATAAGAGTATGCCCACTTTGAGTGACGGGTGGGTGCCATCACGGATGGCAAGCTGCTACGTAGCTGCTTTATTTGGCTCCCTCAACTCCACTCACGCTTCACCTCTTTGCCCATTTTTGGATTAGCCAGGAGTTAGCCGAGTCTGTCACTGCCAATATGGCAGAGCCACTGGCTGATGCCAGAGCCATCAAAATGGCTCTTAAGAAACCTATGGGTGACATCCACTATTTTATATACTGTCTGTGGCCATAATGCATATAATCCATCCTCCTTTCCAAGAAAGTTGGTAAAATACATTCAGGTTTTCTGTTATTCCTCTCTTTGCTGATTGAAACAGCATGGCTTATTCACTTGTTATTCAGCTTAAAAGTCCACCTGCTGTCATGCTGATGATTTGTTTAGAATCTGCTTTGCAGTTTTAATGCATCTAGCATAATAAAGATAACTTTGATTGTTAGTATTGCTAATTTTCCATCATCTGTGCTGTCAAGACGAGTGATCGTCATTATCTGTCTGATCTGTCAGATCTCAGGTTCTGCTTGGATATTACACATAATGTTAAACCGACCTGGGACTCACGGCAATAGAGGGGGACCTGAACCGGACCTAGTGTTGCCAGATCACAAATACAACAATATTATACTGCAACTTTAAAACAGTCATATTTTAACAAAAACTATCATATACGCGGAAACAACCAGGGAAGGGGACAGGATACTTGACAGAATGGCAAAACTATGCCATGTGCACCATATTACACAGAGGCTCTGTCATCTGAACAAGACCTCAACTGTGCATCGCTTCACACACAGTCAGTTGCACCCCATTACACATTCACTCTTTCTGTTCTTACCCACCAAAACAAAAGCCCCAGATCTATGTCACTGCTTTACCAGCTGCTTGATTTGATGCCATGATCAGTCGTGCTGATGTGATTGGCTGCTCTCAATTCGCAAACAATAGTTTGTTCTGGGTTAATTGAAATGGCAACATTATTGTACATTTGGCCTGTTTTGGAATTACTGATTTTATATTGTACAGTTGTTAAAATTATGGTACAAATCTGATAATTATGGTATATCTGGCAACACTGCCCAGACTTGATTGATCGCACAAAAGTGGATCTGAACCCGTACGGGTCTGGGGTTCTAGAGCTTGGGTGGACCTGTCAAGACCTCTATTATAGGGAAAGGACTATTACTGTGAGTCATCTGGGAAATGTGAAAGATCTGACGCCTCTTTTCCCTACATCTCCACACATCTTTTCCACCGTTTGCCCTCATCATGCTGAGTGCACAGAGGCATGAAGGCCAGCTGTCATTTGCTTTGAGTCAAGGTTCTCTCTCTGTCTCTCAATCAAGTCTTAAAATAGCAATAACCTTTATCGTTTTTGATTAAGGACAAGAACGATACAATTCATTTATCAGTCCAACCTGGCAGGCACATATGTGTCTCTTTTCTTTCACTGTCACCCACACTCTACCACTATAACATAGGCTTCATATTTGTCCCATTTTCATCTCTTTTCGCTCGTCACAATTACCCCCTGCTACCCAAATCACATAGTGTTCCCTCTCTGATACCCTATTCTCTGTGATCTATCCACGAGTTATCTCCATCTGATTTGATCTATTTAAATCCTTCATAAGCTGTGCCAAGGCTCATTAACAGAAAAAAAGCAAGGGAAGGCAGGAGGAACAAACTTAGCTTGTGTCAATCACAAAGATTCCTGACATATAAGGGAAATCGAGTCCCTGTGGATCTCCCTCACCATCCTACACCAGCAGCATCATTATGCATAAACACATCCTCTTCTCTTTGAGAGTCACAGCTTCCTCCGGTAGATCTTGGTCGGTCTAAATTCTGCAGACACCCCACTGCTTTCCAACACTACAGTTCCTCCTGCAACTACAGAGGGATGCTGCCTGTATCAAAGGTGGATGCGCGCAGGAATTTAAAGTAGCAATCTGCAAGATTCTTTTTTTGTTTTTCTTGGAACATCATCAGTGAAAGCCGAGCTCTGCTCCTCCCAGAGATCACTCATTGCGCAGTGAGACCAGTGCTGTCATGTCCTTCTTTGGTGGATTTAAAACCAAGCCTCAGACGCATTACTTCCAAACCTGTTCTCATCCCAGGTTGTCAAAGTCACATCCCTCTGTGTCACACTGATGCAAGTACCCTTTAGCGTCTGTATGAAGATGCCACCAGAAAGCCTTTTTAACACATGGTTAAAGGGTTACTTTGGTATTTTTTAACCTGGACTCTATTTTCCCATGTTTTTGTGTGTGAGTGACTAATGGGGACAACAGTGGTTGAAATAGGTCCAGTATTGAGTGAGAGAGCTGCAGTTGGCAGGAGCAAAACTAAGCTACAACATAATCGCTCCATTAGTATGTAAGTATGTCCACTAAAAGTGCTTGTTTTACCACTGACAAGCTCCGATTGTTATTCTAACCCCCTGTCTAGACTGTAAACGTCACATCAGCATTGCGGTCTCATGACCACAATAATCACAGCATGAGAGCCATCTCTCTATACTGGTTCTGTATTGTCCACACGTTTCAAGGTTTCCAGCAGCAAATGAACAGCCAAACCTTCTGTGCAGTATGTTTACCTTCAATATGTGTGAATATTACCGATCTGTTTTTCCATCAACATGATGCATAAGCACTGTAGTGTATTGAGCCTTTTCCACCGATGCTTTTGGCCGTGCCGAGCAAAAATGTGCCGCACTGAATTGCATTTACATGATCACTTTCCGAGCACTGAGCAGCGCCTGAGACGGACCTACTCTGGAGTGAGGAGAAAGCGAGCCCAAGCCCGTCTCGCTGGCGATGGCCAACCCGTGACAACCCTCCTTTTCTCTCCCTTGAACAAGCAAGTGTTGTGATAGTCAGTTCATGTGTGTGCAAGAGAACAGAGAGGAAGGCATTTCTTGAAGTCTCTTCATGTTCAATTCTCAGTACTTTTGTAGCTTCTAACATAATCTTTAAGCGATATTCCATTTTCCCAGAATAAGCCACTCAGTATGTACTCACCACTATGCTGATGTGATGATGGGTGAAGATCCTCAGTTCACAAAACAATCCTGGAGTTTTAGGAGAAACAGGGTAGCAGCCTCATCCAGTACAATGGCAGTGAACGGTGACCACGGATAAAATGTTTAAAAAAGAACACAAAACAAACACAATATGTCTCCATCCTGCTTGTGTGGTGTAATCCAAGTGTCCGCGAGCCACGACCAGGGGTTTTCCGTCTTTGACCGTTTTTTTAACAGTGACAGAAAAATCTAAAGGCCATCTGTCATTTTGACAGA
>JAJHUR010087265.1:6662-21102 GCA_027495735.1 Lutjanus campechanus | reverse complement strand
AAGTACAAACATGCACATAATCACATGTGGGTATAACGCATGTGTCCTCCCACCTATGAAGCGCACAGCCCTGCGGATGTAGGAGTTGAAATTACAGCCTGCAGCGTTGATGTTAGCCTCCGTCTGTGTGGCTGAGGACTTCCTGGACAGATAGCAGTACAGAATGGCTTCTCCTATCAGAATCTAAACACACACAAAGACACAAAAAAGATTTTAAATCACCAGATAGATCTGTGCAACTGATTAGTTGACTTTGGAGTTACTAAAATTAGCAGAGTAGCCAATAATTTAAGTATTGCAACATTTATATATTTGTATTACAAACTGGGTGTCTGTGGGGACATTCCTAGAAAAAATTACAGCCCAACTGATATATCAGTCAACCAATATAGTGTGAATATTTATATCGCAGATATAAACCCGAGTGGCACGCCCATCCAAGAGTCTACAATAATAATTAAACCACTTTTTTTGAAATGATATGGCGCCAGCACCATGTTACTGAAACAAATACTTAGGGCTGCAATTAAGAATCATTTTTCATTATCAATTAATCTGTTTGCTTGGTCCATAAAATGTCAGGAAATGGTGAAAATGTTGATCACTGTTTCCCAAAGTAAATGTCTTGTTTTGTCCACAGCCCAAAGATACTCAGAAACCAGAAAAACATTCACATTTGAGAAGCTGCAAATGAGAAAATTTGGACATTTTTTTAATTAAAAAACAACTCTAAATGATTAATTGATTATCCAAATAGTTGTCAATTCATTTAATAGTTGATTAATAATCAATTCATTAAATGTTGCAAATTAGCAAATATTGTTACTGTAAAAAAAGGCCAATTGTGGTATTTTCTGCTAAATATGGTAATATATAAATAGTATAAGCAGTATATTGTCAAACAATTTGTCCTAAAAAGTAAAGACTTCCAATTTTAGTGGACAAACTCTCTTTTTTAACCCCTTGCCACAGAGTGATGCAGTGTCCATAAATCCACACACAAAGTTTTCAAGTTTTGTTCAGTACCAAAGTAATTCAGTGACAGTTGTCTGCAAACAGAAGCTGCGAATAGCTAACTTGGCTACTTTTAAAGGTGTTAATTTGCCAAAATATGAATAAATATTGGTATTTTCTGTTGGGTTTTTTTGTGCACTATTATCTGTGTACTATTACTGCCTATGCTGAATGTGCCCCTCTGACAAAACAAGTGGCCCCAGTCTGGCCCCCTCAGTAATATTAGTCTAGAACTGCCACTGACTGTATACTGGCGTATATGTTTTATGATATGAAAACTTTTTACTTTTTATAGAACACATTAATACACAAAACAATCCTTGAGGTGATTTAGATTTAGCACAATGAGAAACATTTACGAGGACGTGAGGAGTTCCCTTACAAGTCTGAGAAGCTGCTTCTTGATTTACAGCCTGCCACTAACTGACTGGCAGTATTAAAAACAGACAGCAATTAACTGATGCTGATGTTTATTTAGCTGTTTATTTGTCTGACAATGTACATGGTAAATTATCTAAGGAGTATTTAATTGAAATATTCTTCAATAAAGTTATTTGTTTAAGAAAGCAGCCTTCTGAGTATCTTTGCATAGTCATATTTCTGCAAAATCCACATGGAATAGGTCTAAAAAGTTACTACATCAGCTGAAATATCAGTAATGGGTGAATTTTTTCCCTCAAAATTGGGATTGGCATCGGTCTAAAAATTCCTATATCGGTTGGGCTCTAGAACAAATGTTGTATTAAGTCACTGCCAACTTAATACAGCATTTCCTAACCATTTCCTACTGCTGCGGCTTCATATGACAAGCATTTAACTGGCAAAACTCAGATGAACCAATATCATTCATCAAAACTATGTCTCCAAACCAAGACACTGATCAAATTAAATTTGGCAGTTGTTGACAGCAGATCAGTTTGAAATACTGCAGAGTCAGGAGCAGCCACAGTGAGCTGTTAGATGAGTAGCTGCAGGCGACGGGCAGCACACCTCAGACTTCAAGTCTGAAGAAGAGCAGAAGCTCAACATGTCACTTATGGATGTGGCAGTAAATTGCACTTAAGGGAGCCACAGTGTGTGGACCTTTTTTTTTTTTTCTTCCATATTTTCATTGCTATCTTCTATTGGTCCAGCACCGGCCTTGCATGCTTTTTGGATGTGCAGGGCTACTATGTTGAGATTATTGTATGGTCCAGCAAAACTTGAGATAAGAAATTAAATCACCAGAGCCAAAAAAAAAAGGCCAAAAAGCAAACATCAATTCTCACATATAAACAGTACATTTAGATGAACTTTAACACACAATATGTACAATATGTTCTGCCACTGGGGGTCTCTAACAATACAATAACAAAAGATGTAGTTTGATGACATCTGAAGTAGCGTGGGATCATGGGAGTTGTTGTCTTCATTGTTAAAGAACTTCAATGGCTGATGAAAATCTGTCTGTCATGACTCAGGCAGGAATCACCTTCACGGAAGAGGTAATGTATTAACTTTCATTCACGTTATATTTAGTCACGTTTGTTCTCTGATGTATCCGACTTATCCCGCACTTTCCCAGAAGTTAAAGCAACAAGCGGCGAGTAGGAAACGCACTGTTACATTAAATAAATTACAGATTTCTCTGGGTTTGAAGGTTGTTGGAAACATTTGGTATAATGTAAGTACATAACTCAGCATAATATATAATATAGTTCTCATGATTTTAGACACTGTTATATGGAAATATTACATATTAGAGCTTTTGGTTTGGACAGTTTTCATAAGGGACAATGTACATGGAGGAGCCCTCAAAAGTATCAAACTCACCAGGTGAATGTTGTAAAGACTATAACAGGTCACCTTAGACGTTCCGTCTCCCAGAGGACCAAGCCCACAGGGGGATTATGTTTGTGCTTTACCTTTAGAACAACAAACCGACTGACGCAGGACTGGAATAAGAGGCGAGACATGTGACATGCCAACGTGCTCTATGAAAAGCATAATTCCCAACACTGAGGTTAAATACTCCTCGACAAAAGGACATCTTTAGAACTGGGCGGCATTTACACAGTGACTCACTTGTTTTGTTGCTCTGTTCTCCTCTATCAAACTTCAATAGATGCTTTTGCGTAGTACATCAAGGTCTCTTGAAACTTCTTCAACTCACGAGTTAACCAGCTCACAAGATTTCCTTCACATATAAGCTAAAGATGCTACAGATCTAAAAACAGCATTGGTTGGCCTATATTAACCATTAACAACTTCTTGCTAACACATTTTCTATAAAACCCTGAAGGAAAAGTTTACAAGATGAGCAAGAATTGAATACCAGATTGTAGGAATTCTGTGAAGTCAGAGAAATGAATACATTTTAAACTGGGAATGTGAAGCGTTTCATGGTTGTGTT
Source organism: Lutjanus campechanus (assembly GCA_027495735.1). Classification (NCBI taxonomy): domain Eukaryota; kingdom Metazoa; phylum Chordata; class Actinopteri; order Lutjaniformes; family Lutjanidae; genus Lutjanus; species Lutjanus campechanus. The sequence continues at coordinate 17,696 of JAJHUR010087265.1, read as the reverse complement.
TCTCTGTTACCAAGCACACCAGCCTCTTTAAAGTGAACTGAAAATAGAAAGGAAGTTATTACTGAGGGCTGCACAAGGAAATTTCACTCAACAAATGGCTGTTAGTTGAAAAGAATTCTAGTCAGCATGGTTAAAATGGCTGGCTTATTCCCATCAAACATTAGTGTTGCATGGAAACAGCTTAGTGCTTTCTCTTGTACTCTACTGAGTGTGGTCAGACTCCCTCCCACTGCATTATGGGCACATTTTCAGAAATGCAACGTGTAGGAGACCACTTCTGCCTGTGGGAAGTTGGCTTTCCCATTCAAACACCATTTACTGCCTACATTTGTCTACATTTTAATGCCAGTGAACAGCACTTACTACTGCTGTTCACCTGGTTTATTCATGGTAACAGGGACAGACCTTGTCCTCAGTGTGGACGGTAGCTGGGTCACTCCTGTACAGAAGTGGCAAAGGTACACACACTTTCACTTCAAGTAGAAGTACAGACACTTGTGTAAAAAAGACTCTGGTAAAAGTAGAAGTACTGATTCAACTTTCACTTCCTGTCTGTTTTGTCTTTGTCGCATTTATGTTGTTTTTGCCTTGTTTGTTGTTTTCATCTTGCTATGTAGTTTTTGTCTTATCACGTCATTTGCACATTTTCATCTTATGTCTTTTACACTATTTCCATCTTGTTATGTCTTTTTTGTCCTGTTATGTTGTTTTAGTTTTATTACGGCTTTTTTGCGCATCTTCATCTGGTTATGTTTTTGCGCCATTTCTGTCCTATTATGTAATTTTCATCATTTTCATGTTGTTACAGTATGTCTTTCTCGTCTTGTTAAATTGTTTTCATTTTGTTACATTGTTTTCATCTTGTTATGTTGTGTTTGTCTTGTTACATCGTTGTTATATCTTTTATATAATTTTTGTCTTGTCACGTCTTTTATGCCGTTTTCATCTTGTTGCATCCTTTTTGTCTTACTATGTCTTTTGCGCATCTTCATCTGGTAATGTCTTTACACCATTTCTGTCTTATTATGTCTTTCATGTAATTTTTTGTCTTGTGTCTTTGTCATCTTGTTACATTGTTTTCATTTGGTTACATCATTTTTGTCTTGTTATATCGCTTCCATCTAATGTCGTTTTTGTCTTGTAAGATTTTTTTTTGTCTTGTTACGTAATTTTCGTCTTGTTACGTCATTGTTACATCCTTTACGTAATTTTTGTCTTGTCATGTCATGTCTTTTGCGCATTTTCATCTTGTTATATCTTTTACGTTGTTTTTGTCTTGTTACATCGTTTTCATCTACTTACATTGTTGTTTTTGTCTTTGTATGACGTTTTTATTTTCTGTCAGTTTCGTCTTCTCATATGTATCATGCATCACGCATGATGGATACACCAAGAAATCATCTTTTCTGTTTATTTTTCCTCCTGTTTAGGTAGAATTCAGACTTGATTTTGGGAAGGTGGTGTGCAATGATGCAAAATAAAAATGATCAATAATTCTCCTTTAAAACTAAAATAACGAGCCTGTTTTGAAAATGTAACGGCCAGAAAGCAAAAATATTTGTGTTAAAATGTAGAGAGTGTAAGTAAAAAGTTGTCAGAAAAACAAATACTCAAGCACAGATACCTGAACATTGAAGTACAGTAACAAAGTATTTGATCAAATTTCCTGACACCAGTCAGTGTGTTAGCCACATGTAGATATTACTGTGAGGTCCTGTGTGGACACTGCAGAGGTGGAGCTTTACTTACAGTGGCGGTGGGAGCAGCAAAAGCCAAGCTGAAGAGCAGAGGCAGTGGGCAGACTTCCTGCCTGGGCAGGATGTAGGGCAGAGACAGACTGCGGTCATTACAACTGTACCCAGAATGCACCGGCTGGAAAATATCCGTCAGCTCCAGGAAATAAAGACTGACAACAGAGGAGGCCAAGATAGGGAGCTGCAAGAGAGACACACAAAAGAACAATGAAGTAAATTGTTCAAAAATCAAATTTTGACAAGGAAATACAAGGGTTGGACACTGTTTTAAAATCTGATGACGATTATGCTGATGTGACACCCAAATTCAATAAAACATGATTTTTTTTAAATTACCTTAGTTCTAATGCAGGAATTTAAACTTTTTTTTTATTTAAAAAAAGAAAATTAACTTTTCAAAATGTTAAATGTTATCTAAACACAAGAAGCTGAACAAGAACCTAAATAAAATAGTCTAAAATTACGATTTATTCTAATGCAGAATGTGTCTAGTCAAATAAAGTAAAAAGAGTACAAATCTGATGTGACATTTGAGTTTGGAGGTTTTGTACTTGGCTCTAGGTCTCATGAGACATGGATGGGTGTAATAACATATTGAAAATATCAAACACATTTGTTACATTTTATGATACTGTATCGATTATCAAAACACTGCAAGATCGTGAAACATGCAAAAACTCGTGGTAGTGGTTAATTCTGTGTTGTGTTTAAACCCCCAGCCGCTAGATAACAGTGTTGTCATCCAAAAATCTATCTTTTTCAACTCAAATGTTATAAATGTAGTGGTTTGTTCTTTATAGAATGTCAGTTTCCCTAATATTAGATTACACAATAGCAATATTGTATATCATCTTGCTTTCATTATCACAATATATATATATGAATCGTAACCCCTGTATCATGAAACGTATCGCATCAGCAGGTTGTTGCCAATAAACAGCCATACTAGACACTAGCACCAGTAAAGGCCAGAATATATTTTGAAAGGAAAGGTGTGAATACAGAAAAACACAGGTAACACAGGTAACAAAGTATTAGTTCAACTACCACTAAGGCAGATAAATGTATGGCTGAACAGGAAGGCTATTTTGATGTGTTTCCTGTCAAAGTAAGTATTCTGTGGTTCACCAAGAATATTTTTCTTGTCAACTTAGCAAGCCTCTTCAACAGCTTTTTACACCACAGACAAAATCAACACAGCAGCTACAATATAACATAGTAGTTTTAAGGGAAGTTTTGAATGTAATGTAACTTACATAGACACATATCTTGATATTTTTAGGCGAAGCCGCAATATGCAATATTTGCTGTAGATTAAACAGTCCAACAGTAGGTAAAGTTGGGCTGGGAGATGTGGACAAAATCAAATATTATTTAAGTTTAGTTCATTTGACAAAGGATCAAATATAATAGTAAAAGAAGCACCAGTGTATATGACATTGTCAGGAATAACACGATTAAGTCTGAGACTTATTTCCATCATGATCCATCAAACACAACAAGATGGAGCCATCCATCCAATATCCTTGTTGGGGGACACACAAACACATCATGACACATCGAAGTACAACAATCCACTCACAATTAAGAATGTCAGTAAAAGAATAATTTATAAAACCCCAAAACCCAGTTAGTTTAGTGCATTAAAAATGGCCAGGACCTTATTTGGGGACGCTTTCTAACATAACACTTTTGACAAAATACCTAAATTGATATTGCGACAAAATTGTAGGAATGACTACAGGTGTTTTTTTTTTTACAAAATATTAACACAGTTTAGATATTTAAATAATCAACAGTGATGTGGATAAAGACGAATAACTAAGACAAATCATAGAACAGCGAGAACAGTCTGGTAAGTTCAGAGAATGACATCACTTTACTGTAATGCAGCCTTTAAAATCAGGAAAAGACAACGCTTGTGACATATCATGTTATAACAATATCCAAACTCCTATATAGTGTCATGTCATGATATTGATATAATATTAATATATTGCCCAGCACTACTTTGACCACTGCTTTAACATGGGACATGAACACTGGTCTCTTGAGTCAAAGTGTTTGTGTGACCCATCCATCCACCGCACCTCCCCTCACTCTTTATACTGCATCACCTGAATTCTGTGGGGTCCCTACAGCTGGTGATGGTGTCATATCTGACACACTGGGAGTGGGAATGGACTGGACAGTCAACACCTGTCAACAGGAATGACACACCTCTCTCTACTTCTATATATCTGTCAGGTGTAAGAAGTACATACACACACAGACACGAGCACATACAGCTGCAGTGCAGATAGAGGACTTTAAAAACCAAACTGAATGGAAAAAAGGTTAGAAGTCAAACCGCTCTACACAAGGCCAAATATTCTCAGAGCAAATGTTAATACTGCAAACCTCCATGAGCACTGTGTTACAGTACATATTCATGATTCTAACCCAGTGCAGCTGTAAAGCATCAGTATCAAATAAATGTGGGCAAATGTTGGTGAAAAGAGACAAATTCTGACCAAGGACATCATTTGTACAGCATGTGAGCTTAAAAGATATATTTGAAAACCAGATTCACAAAGTTTTTTTGTTTTTTTTTACAATCAATAGTACCAGGAGACAGGGCTTCAGACATTCTACCCACTCACTATTTGCGGAGTTGAACAATAAAAGGGTACATACTAGAATATCAACATACTAGATAGCCTATTGAACGAAAGGCTTGGGTGGCATCAATGTATTATTGTGTGCCAGGGTATTTAGAAATCACAAAGGTATGGTTATCAATATTACCATCATGAATAAGGTTATCTGAAACAGAAGTTGCAACTATTTTTTTATTGATAGAAAATAAAAAATATTAAATGAAATGAACTCATTTCAACAGGGAACTTAACCAATAGAAGAATTATTTGTAGGTAGTAATGGGATAATTGGCTCATCATTTCTGTTCTGTTACCTACTAGCTGATTCAATATAACTCTGTATGTAATCATGAAAATATTGCCCCATATAATGTGATTCTGAGATTATTTCTTCTTTATTAGCCACATGATGCACCTGTGAATCACTTTCGTTCAGCCAAATGATGGGCTGGTTTCCACAGCAACAAGTGTCATTGAGTCCTTTAGTAAGAACTTATAGAATAAGTCTTAGGCTTATTTCCCATCCACTCATTATTCTATGGGCCATACATATTTAAACCCAGCAAGACTTGTCGAAGAAGGCTAATTGCATATTAGACACACAGTATTGTAAGCTAAACAATGTCATATATACGCTACAATGACTTCTATCACCTGCTTTGTTTTTTCATGCAAATACCATCGTATACCGTCAGGAGGGTATGAAGGTATGAAAACTACTGAACAATCACATGTCTGAGTCATTTGCCAAAGACAAACCAAGAACATCACAATTTTAGTGCAGAGTAAAATAAAATAATTCGCATGTCCAGGGAGAGGGTTTTGACTGAAATTGACTGAAGTTCTGCATTACAATTTTCATGTTCACTGAAAAAATCTATACAGTACTCACACATTTTTCCTTTTTCAAAAACTTGGCACTGGTTCTGCAATTTAGGTACTGCACTTCTTTCAGTTTTATTGCAATTTTAATTGTACAAGCCTCCTCAGGGATGCAATTGTTTTACTGAAGTTATACAATAACAAAGCTGCCTACATATCAGATAGGATATGATCAAATATGTACAGTGATGCTATCAGCTTTCAAAATTATTCTGATGGGATGTTTTTGTTGCAGTTTGGTTTATGTGTTGCTTTCAGCCCAGTCATCTCAGCTGTCCCAGTGTCAGAGCCATGAGGTGCAGTGTCTTTTTTATTCTACCACTGGAGGTGCAAAAGTCAGACATTTCACAAGCCTTTACAGTTACAATACATAGGATTAACTGATCGCTTTCCTACAATCACGTCAGAACTGTTAAAACCCCCCTCCAGTAAATAATGTGTTACTTTTTGTTCTTTCACTGTGCAGAATAACATATACAGAGAGCAGAGCCACAGATGGCTGCTGTCACATTCATTTGCTAAAGGAGGAAAGTTTTTCAGTGTTAGCCTTAAATCTCAGTTGAACTTGTGAACATACCAGCAGGATTTTATGACATTGCACCTAGTTTGGATCCAGGATGGTCCAGTACGCAGCTTACACAAGTGTGACGTTGAAACATTAAACATGCACATTGAGAACAGACTTTTCAGTGAAGCAGGAGATATTTTGACTCCAGTAGTTTTGAAAATTAAAGTGTTTAAATATTCATAGATTGTAATTTTCACTGTGGGAGAATACAGGCATGTAGAAGAAATTAAACAAATCATTGACCTTTTCTGTAATAAAGCCACATCAGGCAAAAATTATATTCACAGAATATTATTTGCAATAATATTATGACTTTCATCAACCAATAAAAACGAGCCGAAAATGTTAGGGAGGGATGAGCTGGGAAGAGATCCAATCGGAACTGATGAGGTTATGTATCAAAACTTCTCCAGTCAAACAATACCTGCAAATGATCCTTTTGGTACCCAGATCTAGAAAACAATGGCTATTTAAATGGTTGTGCTTGCAGCCAATCACCGCAAGTGACTGAACGAAGGACTCTATTGGCATCAATATCCCTTTAAGGGCACTGGTATTGGTACTGGTATCTTTTTTTTAAAAAAAAACAAATCTTTTTTTTGCCTTTATTGACAGGACAGGCTGGGGCAGAGAGAGAGGGGATGACACGCAGCAAAGGGCCACAGGCAGGACGCTCTACCAACTGAGCTAAACGTCCGACCCTACTGTGTCTCCATGTGTAAAGCCAAACACCAGTAAAAACACAACAAAATCATCAAATTCATGCAAAGATAACATTTAACGCACTTAAATGTTTTTGTGTTTCAAGCAAGCGTGTTTTTTCTCAGATAATTCAAGTTGGTGTGTGAACCAGTTTTCACTAAACTTGAAATGCAATAGAAGCTAAAAGAAACCACCACTGTCCTGTACTGATCAGAGAAGTGAATGGCCCAGAGATGCTCATCTTAGATTGTAAATTTAAAAACATGCTAAAGAGATAATAAGTGCAAAGTTTTATGGTCTTAAATTTAGCTAAATGTGTATCAAAAAGAAGAGCACACGTTTGTTAAAAGCAATCCAAGTGGCGATCGTTATGTCTTTTATTGTGAAGTGCCTGCTGTAAATATAAAGTAGTCACCAAGGTTAACACTAGTGAGTCTAAAATACTGTTACACAATTTACTGTGCTGTTGCGTTGCAACACAGCATGATATCAGGTCTATTCAGCTCTTTCTGGTTTAAATAGTCTGGATGGAAGATTACATTTGCATGTTCATGTTTCCTCACAAACACACTGTGACAGGACTGCACAAACACACTTGCAATTTCACAATTTGTCCTTCCACAGTTAATTACTGTCATCTCAACAACCTTGTGCGACAACCTTTAGGCAATAATGCAAAGTTATTAATTTGATGCTTTACATGCAGCACAGTAATGTCACATCTGTCCTTGAAAAGCATTTTATCTGAACTTTGATACAACTGGAAGTAGAGCTGAAAAGATGAATGAATTAGTCCATCATCAGGAAATTAATCAACAACCTTCTTTAACATATTCATTTTGAAAGTACATTAAGAAGCAAGAATGCCAAACAGTTTCTGGTTCCTGCACCTCAAATGAGCACCTAAAGGATGTTGTACATTATTGTAAACTGAATACCTTTGAGTTATGGATTATTATACACTGTATACTTTTAAATATGTAAATATGTAATAATAAGGAAAAGAAAATGTGAGGTGCAGCTCTAACATGACTTTAAAAGTAGATGATTTCTTGATTATAACCAAAATCTTTCCCAGACCTCTACACAGATGCATCATGACAGTCCTGACCAGAATGTCATGTTCACTTTATTGCTCTGAACTGGCAAGATCACAAATTGAAAAATGATGGATATTGCCTAAACGTGGCTGTTTGTGGAGTTGGAGGCTGCATCGTGTCTTCCTTCCCTGCTGATCAAATTATCAACTACATGATGTGTCTTTTCGCCCAAGGCGCCCACATTTCTGACTGCAAGAGTTATGTAAAGACCTGTCATTGACTGTGAAACTCTTTTTCCACAGCGTGCAAGCCAGGATTACCCACCAAGGCTGCTAGGAGTTTTCCATGAACAACAGAACCACACATTTACCAGTTCTCACCTATTGACAGGAAGACAACACCAAACATTTAACAGTCAGTACTTCTGAGTCTAACAAAGCAAAGGTGCAAATTTAGTTTGGCAATGTCATAACACCATGCTAGCAGCCCTATGAGCCAACCACCAGGAAGTGCAGCAGGTTTTGGAGCCAATTTGACATACGTCACCTAATACACTGCAGCCCAAATAGACTTTTTCCCATAGACTTGCATTGTGAAAGAAGTGGCTACAACATAGCAGATACATTTTTGAGCATCACAACCATGCAAAATGACTTCTTTCAATATCAGGATTTAATCCATTCGGGCCGATAAAACTTCTGAACCTGGGGCTAGGGACCTCCAAGGGGGTCGTGAGATAATTTCCAGGGGTCGCCAAATGGTTGTGGAGAATTAATTAACATAAAATATTGTAGCAAGGAGCACAGAATTGAAGCCAGGAAGAAACTCAGAGCAACATCAGCCCCTTAAAGACATTCAACATAAGTGGCAAACACTCAGAAAGCCACCTGAACAATGGGTACAACTATAAACCAGCACTAAAATGATAATTGCCAACATAAACCACCATGTGCTGAACACAAACATTAACAGAAAGTAATGTTTGCATTCTGTAACATAAACTAGCACACTTAACAGTTCAGCACTAAGGATTATGGGAAATGAGGGCTGTGTTTTAGACTGGGACATTAAACCTCCTGTCCCATATAATTTGCCTCAGAATAGATTGTTTTGTCCTTGAGAAGCACCAATTTAGGCTTCATGCGCCAATGAAGAGATGCGCCAATATGGCACCAGTTCTTATACAACCGATACCTACCAGGCTGAATCACAACGCAGATTATGAAGCCTCATTTCAGCGCTGCCCTGCCCTGAGGTGCAGACATAACAGATGGATCACCAAGGTGACCAGGTAACATTATGGCAACACTCACTCTGCATGGCTCTGGCAGCAAGTAGCCTTTCGTTCACTCTTGGCTACCATAAATGTAGTTAAAATGCTGAGCCAAACAGTCAAAAGTGTGGCTGTACTTCACTTGAAAGGATTCCAACAGCGGGTGAGACATCCAACAAATGTTTAAAATCAAGTGTGTGTCAAGTGGGGGGAAGCATCTGGCGATGCTGAGGATGCATTTGAAAGCAGAGGGATCCACTGTGCTTGAATTCCTCTGTGACCCCATGCCAAGCACATCAGCTGGCAGTGTGGGCGTCCCTGGCCCTGCATATGGGGCATAGATAGAAAACACTAGACAGGACATGTTATAATGATTTGACATTTAAATTGATGATGTCGAAACCATTGATGATGATGACAGCAGCCTTTCTTCAGGTTAGAAAACATGATCACATTTCTGCAAAAGAGTTACTGAAGTTTGATACCCAACCCTAGAGGTTTATATGAATGGAGTCCCACCTCCAACACTGTATCCAGCTTAATACATCTACAGGCAGTAGTGCTCTGAGTGAAATGCAAACATCAGCATGGCAAAATACAATGACAACGCTAAAATACTGATGTTTAACATGTATAATGTTTACCATATTCAACATCTTACTCTAGTGAGGTAGCATGACAAATTTTGGCCTCATGAAAGAGTCATCGCCTCTAAGTCTGAGGCCACAGTTCTCTGCTGGAAAACCCAAGACTCCCACTGCTGGGTGGGGAGTGAGTTGCTGTCAAAGCCAAGGAGCTCTCAAGTATCTAGGGGTCTTGCTCATGAGTGAAGGTAAAATGGAGCGTGAGATCGACAGGCGAATTGGTGCAGCGACAGCAGTAATGCAAGCATGCCAGATCGCCATGGTGAAGAAGGAGTTGAGCCAGAAGGGAAAGCTTTCAATTTAACAGTCGATCTATGCTCCATCACCTACGGTCATGAGTTTTGGGTAGTGACAGAAAGAATGAGATTACAGGCACAAGTGGCTGATATGAGTTTCCTTTGTAGGGGAGCAGGGCTCAGTCTTAAAGACAGGGTGAGGAGCTCAAACATCCGGGAGGGGCTCAGAGTAGAGCCTCTGTCATGTAGAAAGGAGCCAGTTGTGGTGGTTCAGGCATCTGTTTATGATGCCTCCTGGAAACCTGTCTTGGAGGTTTGCCGGGCATGTCCCACAAGGAGGAGACCCGGGGGTAGACCCAGAACCTGCTGGAGGGACTGCATATCCCATCTGGCCTGGGAACGCCTCAGGATCCCCCCCGGAGGAAGTGAAAAGCGTCGCTGCGGGGAGGCATGTGTGGAATACCCCGCTTAGCCTGCTGCCACTAAGATCCAACCTCAGATAAGTGGAAGAAAATTGATGGATGGATGACCAGAGGAAAAGTCAGGACATCACTAAAGTTATAGGATTCACCCTCTGAGGACCATGAATGTCAATCCATCCAATTTCATGGCAAAGAATTCAACAGTTTGTTTAGACATTTCAGTCTGGATCAAAGTGGTGGACCAACAGATGGACCAAGAGACACTGCCATCCATAGAGCCATGAGTGTAGATACAACACGGCCTGGACAGGATATACAAACATTTCTATTGTTTAAGCAACAACATTAAATTTAAAGCATTCTAAAATCACAAGGGAGCACAAATACCCCTGCATGTCTGCCACCATCTTTAAGCCACCATGTATGACATGACAGTCATTATGACCTTCTGTAGTTCAGAGAGTACAATACAACTTTTCACTTTTCTCACTCTCACAAAAGGAAAACTGTATAAACTCCTAGCATTTAATTTAGAGTTAGATTAATATATTTAACTCTCATTCTAATCCATTATTTTGACATTTCTGTATTTATTCCCAGTGGGAAATGAAACAAACCCTTCAAGTGTAGGAGGGTTTACAAAACAGTTTCACGGGTGTCAGTCAATAGTACCTGGCTGCAGTGAAGCCTGCTTCCTGCCCCGAGGAGCTGCTCACCCACCTACGAGAATTTCAATACTCTTGCCTTTGAAAACTCTGGGGGAACACTTCACACTCGCCGTTTCTTCATAGAAATAGCAAGCATGTGAGACCTGAAGATGCCAGTGACAGTTTGGACACTACAGTCTCTGGCTTGTGGGCAAGAAACGTCAACA
>JAJHUR010087264.1:0-15018 GCA_027495735.1 Lutjanus campechanus | reverse complement strand
GCGCAGTAATATGGCTGTTGTTAACTATGTAGTCAGTTCTCAGGAATCAGATAAATTACTATTGCTTGTGCGCATCCTTCTCCTTTATTATCATCTTATTCTACCTTTTACTCTTTTCTCTCCCTCTTATATGTTTGTAACTTACATAAACCCTAATAAAAAAAAAAGCTCATGAATTATTCACTGTGGGTGATATTGTTTATTTTAAGAATAGTCTTCACACAGACATACTAACTCTGGTAGTCCTTCAAAGCCACCAGCAGGAGGCGCCACTGTCTCAGCAACAGGGTCTTAGAGCTTCGTAAATGTCTGCAGGTGTACAGGCACCCAGGGGGCTCTAAGAGGCTTATAGAGGACATATTTGGGAAAGATCTGAACTGTGGAAATTGGATAGGAGATGCACACACGTGACTGTGGAAACAGTGACTTAATTTATTTCCTATGAGTTTCTTGCATCTCTGTATTTTGCAAATACTAGTAACTAGTATAAATGGCATGCTATGTACATGCTTATATTTATACATACATGTTTGCATTTATATGTACTCAGTTGTGGAAAGTAACTTGACTCATACTGTACTTAAGTGGAATAGATCTCTTTCACCGTGGCCATTTTGACATGAAATAGTAGGTTAAACTTGGGTGTTACCAGTGCACTAATTAAAGATCCATTACATTCATGTCAAACAGAGTCAGAGTGCTGCTATTGTGCATGTTGGCTCACTGGAAAGGCTCTGCTACAATAAATGAAACAGAACCTTAATTAGCCTCAGTGGCACAACCTGTGATTACACTACTGTTTCATATCGATACGGCTGCTGTGAAAAAAGGTTCATTGTGAGGTGCATGTTTGTGACCTCCTTTTATGCTACTATGCTGTTTCCACTATGTTTCAGATAGAACTTTTTACTCCACTGCTCAGTGAATGGAATTGAGAAATATTACATTATTAGTCATCAAAAGGAGATCACACATAATATCCTAAATGTGTGGGATTTGAGTAAAGAGCTGGTGCAGAGAAACAGTCGTCTGGGAGGAATTTTACTGTTTGTCCCATAGTCAGAAACTAATGAATGTATTGGGACAACCCCAATAGTATCATGATCACGTATTAAAAAGGGGCATCCTCGAAAAGCACAGTTGTTAACGAGCAATCATGAGGTGAGGTTCGCAAAAAACATACCAACAGTTTTAGACAATGTTTTTCAACACAAAACTGCAATGAATTTGGGGATTTTACTATGTACAATCCTTAACAGATTCAGAGAATACAGAGAAATCTCTGCATGTTAGGGACAAGGCTGAAAACCAACATTGCTTGTCTGTGACCTTTGACCCATTAGGTGGCCCTGCATTAAAACTACATTTAAAAAGCCACATAATTGTATAAAGGATACTACATGGGCTTGGGAACACTTCCGAGTGAAAGCCATATATCAACAATATCCAGAATCGCTGTAGATGCTGCCTGAGCTTGTCTGAGATGGACTGACGCGAAGTGGAAAAGTGTGCTGTGGTCTGATGAGTCCACATTAAAGGTTGTGTTTGGAAATTATGGACGTCGTGTCCTCCAGGCTAAAGAGGAAAAGGACCATCAAGACTGTTACCAGCGCTGACTTCAAAAGCCGACATCAGTGATGGTATGGGGGTGTGTTATGGCATCACGAGTAACTGCCTCATCTGTGAAGGCCACAATAATGCTGGAAGGTATGTGCAGGTTATGGAGCAACATATTCTGTCATCAGGATAATTTCTTTTTTAGGGACATCCCTGATTATTTTTGCCAAGACACCTTCTGCACGTGTTCCAACAGCGTGGCTTCATAGTAAAAGAGTTCAGGTACTAGTCTGACCCGCCTGCAGTCCAGACTTGTCTCCCATTGAAAATTTGTGGTGCATTATGAAGCACAAAATGCAACAACTGAGACTCCGGACTGCTGAGCACCTGAAGTTGATTATTAAGCAAGAATGATAAAGAATTCTGCTTTCAAAAATTAAACAATTAGTGTCATCAGGTCCAAAATGTGTACTGAATGTTGTCAAAATAAAAGGTGATGTTTGTATGTTTATGTATAAGATAAACATGCCCCTGCCCCAACCTGTTGCAGGCATCAAATTCAGAATGAGTGTATAATTACAAAAAATAAAATAAAATAAAGGTTAATCAGTTTGAACATTAAATATCTTGTCTTTGAGCTGTATTCAGTTGAATATAGGTTAAAAAGTTTTTGCAAATCAATGCATTCTGTTTGTATTTACACAACTTTTTTGGCACTGGGGTTTGTATATATTCAGTGTAATCCAAAGTTCTGTCAAACAGTAATGTTAGGCTATTTTGGCTCAGTTGTGGAGTGTGTATGAAATCATATCACCTTGATGTAAATAGCTGTGGTTTATTGACAGTAGATGCAACTAAATAATCTCTAATAAGAATGAGATATTGGATGTGGATGACCTCAGTGTTGTTATTATTCACTTACTCAGCTCATCTAAACAGTATAATAGACTTAAAAATGGGAAACGATGTGAAACACTACAACGGGTTCAATCAATGCAGTAAGGAAGAACATATTCAAAACAAATCAATAGGACTCATTTGCAGCAGCCTTGGGTTTAATGATTCAGGGCGACCTTGTGAAGAGAGAGAATATATGCACACATACACTGACTCAGGTTTATTCAAAGGTCGAAACTCCACAACAAAAGTATTGTAGATTTAGTTGCGAGAAATGTTGGTCACTAGAACAACAGACATGCAGCTGCAAGATATAATTTAATTCCAGTTTAATTTAATGTGGCTTATTGAGATGTTTCCCAAATAAAATGCATGCACGCTGTAATTTAATTTCCACAGAAACCTCCCAGAAAGGGTCTGACATCGGAGAAGTCAAGCAGAATGACAGCAGCCTGAGGGGAGTGTGGGGCTGTGTGAACCAAACACAGCTTGGTTTGCTCTTCCAAAATGTGGTCTTTAGCTGCCAAAAACTGTGACATCTGCTCTAAAAACTGAGCAATAAAGTGAAAGAATATCTGGTTCCTTTTAGCAAAAAGAGAATAATCCGTGGTCGTTGTTTGGTAAAATGGGAACACCTGTTGAGAGCGAATCCCCAAATGACTGCATGATGAAGTTTCACTTTTAAAATGATGAAATTCAGATATTTCCCAGCAAAAATGAGTTCAGGCTTTTTTGGGAAACGAAATGTTGAAATGATGCCCAAAAACATGAAGCAACAAAAAGAGCACAGACTCTATTATTTCATGCCTCATACACTATAAAAACAAACTAGTTGAAATTGAAAAGATAAGCTGGGGTTATTTTGTAATGATTCAGAACAAAAACTTTTCTATTCAAATAAATGTTTTATAGGTATTAATTCCATTGTACTTGAGAAAACATGTTCAATAAGTTCAGCTGCACTGATGAACATGACAAACAAATTTGATTTCCTTTTATAATCTCTCAGTTTATGATCTATGGTTGAAGTGAGTTGTTTTCCCCGCCCCCGTGTCCTCAGACTTGGGGAAGCTCTGGCAGGCTGCAGTAATGTGGCAGTAGGACGAGCGCAGCATTATAATCTGACAATAAGAAGCAACGATCAGTCCTACACTGTAAGTTGATCAGCTGTTTCTAACTGTCACTTGTCTGTCAATGTAAAGTGACACCCATTATCCTGAAAAACACGAGCCCACTGCTCCAAAAATACACAGTTTGAGTTCAGTCACTATTCAGTCTCTGCCTGCTAGACCCCATTATCATATCGCTCAGTTTAACCATTACAGACATCTACTCCTCCTAAAAGATTATTGATGATTTCTTACAACTCATAAACAGACACTTTCTCATTCAGCAAGTATTCAGCATTAATTTGAACTTGAATTGATGTGAAACAGGCAAAAAACAAACAAAAAACAGTCATTCCAACCTGTAGTAGAAATTTTAAAGGACACCATTGCGGTAGTGTTGTTGTCAGAGAAGCAAACATTTCTACTTGGCGTATTTGCTTAATTTCACATATGGTCATTGTATGATTTATTACAGTACATATATTACAAATTTCTCCTGTAACTTATTGATAAAATTATTGTATATTTATGGCAAGTTAATGAGAAAAGATTAGTTGATTCCATTCAATTCTTTTTATACAGTGTATATTTACTGTTGACTGGAATTTGAAAAGTCAAACAAACTCAATTCTTCCTCATGGTGGAGACAAAGTTCACTTTCAATGGAAATGCAGTAAAATGTGACTGCTCACCTCTGCACAGTAATGTAATTGTATAAAATATACCTCAGTACATAATCATAATCATTTGAAGTTTTGAATGATGCTATATCTCAGTAGTCTTGCAAAATCATGAAAGACATTTCTCTCACTTGTGAGGCCTTGTTGCTGTCTCTGACAAATTCTCATGCAAAATGGTGAGGAAGTGATCTTGAGCAAAGATTGTTTTGTCAAGTGCTGTTTCCAAGTCACTAAATTCAAGTCAGAATGCTTTTATTCGTCCCTCAATTCATTCATGTATGTAGAAATCATTTATATGATAATATAAGGAGAGAGTTGAAGTACACAAGGTTTAATGACAGCAGCCAGTCCATCTGGCCAGAAACAAGGACGCAGAATAATGGTTTGAACATCTAGTTTCATGACAATTGACTGCAAACTCCATCTGCTGATAAAAACATGTAATTCAATAAAGAGCTCTAGAATAAGTGAATAATCAGACATTGAAAGGAAATTGTTTTGTCAACTGCTGTGTTCAAGGTCAAGAATCAACAGTTGAGCCCCACAAAAATAGGTAGTTTGTCACTGCAAAAAAAATCCTCAAGGACATTTCCTGATCTTCTGTCACAGTTTCGTGAGTCAATATGTCAATGTCAGCAAAACACTGACATCACAGCTGCCAGTCACTGAAATGGGTGAAGTGAAAAGTTGAATCTCAACACAACTTTCTCCTCTGCATCTCCCTTACTCAGCTTCTCTGCTGTCACTGTCAACAAAACTTAAGTAGGCTGCTGTGAGAACTAGGCTGCCTCATCACCTCAAGGAAGGCAAGGCAGGTTTATGGCACATTTTATGCACAAAGGCATTTCAAAGTGCTTTACATAATGTATTTAAAAAAAGAAAGAACAGTGGCATGAAACATTAAAATGCTCATTAAAAAGGTAGAACGCCTTTTTAAGGGAAATTAAAAAGTTGCAAAAACAGAGACAGGATAGGAAGGCAAGATGGTTCCTGACAGCTATTTAAGACTCAGTAAAGGCAGTGCAGAGCGTTTTCTATTCTGGATTTAGAGGCGGTTTGTGCAAAATTGGTGCAAGTTCCAGCTCTGTACTGCACAGTAACCAAATGCTGTCTCTCCATATTTAGAGAACAGTTTGCAGCCCTCTACCTGGTGACCTGAGAGGGATGTATTTTGGTCCCATAAGCCATGAAAAGAGTCTTCGTTGTCTCCTTGTTTGGACTCAGCAGCCGCTTTCTGAATGAGCTGAAGTTGTCTGAGGGGATATTTGGGGAGACCTGAGAAAAGTAAGACAGTTTTGTTATGGTATATTCAGGTTTAGTATGTACCAGGGATGATAAATGGTACCCAAGAGGGGTTGAGGGTCAAGGGTTGAGAGGACTTCTTGATACAGCAGGGCTATATGTTGGCCAAGTAAATTGTTAATTTTAAAGTTTAGATTATTATTTAAGATATAAAGTATAAAAGGCTAAAGGCACAGATGAAGATCTGAACATAAGCTGTGTTCACAGAGCCTCCAGTCTCTGCTAAACATCCTGATCCTGCACTTAAAACAACCAAAGAATTAGGTATCAGGGAAAAGAAAACACAGAAGATGTATGATAGTTAAAAATGTAAAAAATAATAACACTGACAGAACATTGTATAAAATGTTACTAAAAATATGAAAACAATATTCAACGGAAATAATCTGGTCAAAATTAATTCAAATGGCTTGTGTTACACAAACTCCCTGCAATTATGGCATTCACCATTTGGGTTAATTTAACAGTTCATCAGTTGCTCTGTACTTTCATTGTTATGCATTGAATATACTATGAAACATCCATTAAATATGTCACTTAGTCCGGGGTAATCAGTTCGCTCAATGACAGGAAAGGAAACAGGTTTGGAACCATTGCTGTACAACATAAAGTACTAATGGTAATAGTGTCTTTAGGAAACTATTGTATTTTATGTTAATCGTATACTGAGCTTTTAGTGGCCTTATACATTTTTCTCATGTCCTGACCATATTCCCTCAGACATTCCTACATGGACTGACAGGATTGTTATCATACTAATAAGGTCTCGTGTATAGCCTTACTGCATCAGACTGCATGAAGCCTCTAATTTGTGACTGTATCTTCTGTGACAATGTGTGCTAGAGACACAGCAGCACTCCAGTGAAGAAAATGAAACTCGCTGGGGAAAACTAAGAAATGTAGGCCAAGTTCATCCGTGCTCACTGGGCTCCAGACTCCAAACTGGTGTGTGATGCCAAGTGTAAAGTGTAACAGACCAGAATTCGAGAGCAGAGCTTTTATCCCTCCTGACATGAATCCAGGAACTGTGAGCTTGTCTGTGAATTTCCCCAATTATATTCTTCCCAAGTGAAACGTCTCCATTCATAAACTGTACTGCCATTCAGAAGTACAGTATAGATAGCAGCACCACAGTCTGCCTTACCAACACTTCACTGCTTTACTGTGTGTGAGGATGAATGGAAACTGCAGGCATGGCTGGCAGTGTGGTGTATTGAGGACACAGAGATATCACTAACCTCTTAAACAGTTGATTTCCCCTTTAAACATCCACTTTGTGTTCTATATGTTTCCACCAAAAAGCACTTTAAATACTATCTTCTTATAATAATAAAATGCCTCCATACTGCTGGTCTGGTGTAATCCAAGTCTCCTAAAGCCACAACATGCCAAGTTGACTTGAAAGACGTCATTTACACCATGTTTTTTTTTAGCTTAAATCTTCACTGTAGATTATCTAGGACCTAATCACTCACAGTGTCAAGCTGATTGAAAAAATACATTTTTATGGCCTTTGAAATAATCATTTTATCATTTCCCCTGGTTTTAAATTTTATTTTTGGTTTGTTTGTTCTGTTTGTTCTAGGAGACTGTTCCCTAAACATCCAGGAGGTCAGAGTTCAGCCCTCAAACTGGTTCTTTTTTTCTGCTCAAAGAAACTCCAGCAAGGTTTATGTTTGTCAATATTCTTGCTGAATGATGATCATGTGCACTGTATGTTTCTGTGTGCATTTGTGTGTTCAAACACCAACAGGTGGCAGCATACACCTCACACACAGCCAGACAACAATAAGTGTGTCAGAGAGGAACGATTCCCCCCTGCAGGAGCAGGATGTGTCCAGACATGGGGGTTTATACAGTCATGTGATCCCGCTCTGCTCCTCCTCATCTCTTATGTAATGCCCATCTCAGCCATGTGCTCCCCCTATAACCATTGACCTGAATATGGTAATTTTCATCAGTTACCCACAGTAAATAGACATTTTCCACATCTAGCAGCTGATGTATAGATGACAGGAGTGACTTTGGGTGATGCTGCACATGAGTGAGACCATGAAGGAATGAAAGTCTGCAGAATCATGAGGTGGATTCTCCAGCCTACACACATGCCTTTGTTCACAACGCCTGTAGTTCACAGAAGCAGCTGTCACACCACTTCCTCATTGGCAGTGTCTGGTGAAAAATGACATTGTTTGTTCCACTGAGAATCATTAAAATTGAAGAGAATGGCGTGAAATCAATTCACACATGCTGAGGAAGTAGCAGCCTAACCCATGCCTCAAAAGAACAGACCGGCAAGGCTTAACGTGCAGAACAAAGACACAGATGAAGGTAGAGTTTTGATTAGGATTTTTAATAATGAACAGGATGATAAATGGGACTGAGGATAAAACATTTAGTGTACCCTGAGGTTTGTTTATTTCTCCATGCACTGCATTCTTTCCAGCCTGTTTTGTGCTCCCTTTCCTCAACCAGACTGCTCAGTCTGTCTGTCACTCACACCGCCCAGTTATAGTTGAGCATTGTCTGGGCTCTTTTATGGAAGCCCAGTACCACCAAGAAAATAAAAGATATTTAAGGTTAGTTTTGACTTGCCATCTCACAACTTTTGTTTTGGCCTTTCTCTGTCTGTGTTCTTGTCTGTACTTGTGCGAGTGACTTAAGAAACATCTGTTCTTGCTCTGCCTGTTTTCACCACGATGATTTGAGAGGTGACTTCTAACGACCTGGGGTTGACAAGTATCCCAGCATGCTTTTTGTATCAACCAGAAGTGAGGGGATAAAATATTAATCAGTCTCAAACCTATCACATTTTGGTTTTACAACAATATTGTGTCACCAAATTTTCTTTAGGTGAAATAATCATTTATATTTTGAACATGTGGTGTAGTCATGCAAACAATAATAATAATAATAATAATAATAATAATAATAATAATAATAATAATAGTTGTTGTTGTTGTTGTTGTTGTTGTTGTTGTTGTTGTACAGCCAACCCAGCACAGCTCCCAACTTGACTGGCCGGTCAGCATCCATCATCGTCCTTTGGAGAACAGTTTGATTTTGGCAAACCCTTTGGTAATTTACCAGTGGCTCTTTGATCTAATATCTTTTGGAAGGTAAATGTTCATCTAAGAATTTAAATCTCATATTAATAGTTGTCAAATCAGTTTGTCTGACAATAAAGTATAATATTTTTACCGGTCGGTTAATACAGCAAAAAAGGAGTGAAAAGGGAGTGTGTTGTTGTTGTTCTTTTGTCTTACATATGCATGGCTGTGAAGGATAATTCAGGGCAGTCAATAGTGAATAGTCAATAGTGCACCACTGATTTGAGATTATTGGTGATGTAAGCAAGACTGTTCATACCCTAATTGTAAACTGAGTGCAGTGTGTCCCCCATTGTAGAAACTTCAGACTCCCTAGTTGAAATAGTAAAGTTTGAATCCCGAGGACGTGTGCAAGCCTTTGAACTTGGTGTACTTTGCTGTTTGTCCTAGAATTTTCATTTATCCCATAATTTTTACAAGGCAGGTGTAAATTTTGACTTTGTATCTCATAACTTTGACTTTTTTTTATTTTTATAGTGCTTATCTTCATTCATTCATTTTTCTCTCTTCCTGGCGCTAATGGGCTTCCATACATCTCCACTTACACCAATCATAACAATAGGAGGGGGCGGGGCCACGTCAGGTTAGGTTGTCACTCTCATTGGGTAAATAACAAACCACCCACTTATTTTGTAGCCTACCGTTGGAGAGTCACGAGAAGTTTAACGTTAGCGAATCTCCATGAAAATGACACGAGTGGAGATGACACAGACGAAGCTAATGAAAATTTATTTTCTTGGGAGGCTCTGGTAAGAAACGGAAGCTTACTTTCGCGAGGCACGGGTTCCTACTTTGTCAGCCCACCTGCTCCCGGGGTGGCTTGTCTTGCAGAGGAACCGCTGTGGCGGCTAGCGACGAACGTTAGCCGCTAACTACCGCAGCTAGCGAGCTAACTAAGTTAGCCCTTTCGCCCGAGTGGAGTGAACAAGTCGCGGCGTGTGATGCTAACGGCGCCACGGCTCCTTTTGGAGGGCTACTGAATTGGATATATTCCCGGGAGGGACTAGTTGCCACCGGAGCTCGCGTTATCGACGCCAGTGCCAGCTGTATTGTTGTACTTCCCCCCTTCACCCTCTTCTCATTGTTGGCTGAGCGTCCTCACTGCACACCGCTGTGTCCATGCATGCTAGCTCCGCTGCAGCCATCTACAGTGATGTGTCACATTAGCTAACCAGCCTATCACAGTTTTTGTTTTTGACCATTTGAGTGGATGCTGTCACTGGTACGAGCTTTGGGAGACCGACGGAGAGGTATCATCCCACCGTGACGACTGTATATAAACTGAATTTTAATGTCTTATCACCCGACAGCTAGTAGTCCCTCCAGAAGAACCAGACGCGGAGCATGCAGGAGGAGAAAAGATTTCAGATAAGAAGATAGGGGACGTCGGACACAACCGAGTAAAATTGGACTGTGTGGTTAATTTGCCACCAAACGGGGATTGTATTTGGTGGCCGGACTGACAGAGAAAGTAAACGATGAAGAAGTTTTCCAGGATGCCAAAGTCCGAGAGCGGCGGGCTCGGAGGGGCGTCAGGGTCCAGCTCCAGCTCCGGAGTCAGCAGCTACTTCGGGAAAGTGTTCGCAGTCGGCCGGTATCAAGTAACCGTGGAGGAGCTTGTGGCAGAGGGTATGTATGGTAGCTTAGCATTACAGTGTGTGCTCCGTAACACTTCTCACTTCTCACATTAGGCACCATGATATTTTCTGGGACACACCCGTCATCCCGTGTTTGGAGAGAACAAGGCTATGTTCACACTGCAGGCAAAAGTGGCCCAAATCTGATTTCTTTTTTGCTCATGTGTGACTCAGGTTTGTTTTTTTCATGACATTGTGTACAACACAAATCACATCTGATCTTTCCATTTCTGATTTTGGTCACTTTAATATGCAACTTTTATATCTCTCATTGGCCTGAAGTGTCTTGCTGCAAGATTCTTGTGGAGTCAGATGTAGTTAAAAGTATCAGTCCCTTGACATCCTGAAATGTCGCATGAAAGTCTTTTCTGTGAAGCCATTCATATCATATCCAACTAGTTCTGGCTCCAGTTCTGCATCCACACACACCACTTTACATAAGCAGCACCATTGCTCCACAAATAGTCACAAGTAAAAATCTGCCTCTTTTTCTCCTCATTCTTATCTTTATCTGCTCACAAATTCATTGGTTTCCGCTTCACTTCAATAATTGCTGACTTTAGTGGCTTTCATGTTTACTTTCATGTGACAGCTTGTTTAGTGTGAGGTCTTTGTTATTGTTCTGCCATGTGGTTAATTTCAGGACTGTGGCCTGTTTACACCAGATTTTGATATCTGACACATTACAAAGATAATTGTAATAGCTAAACAAGAAAAATCAGATTTGAGCAATAAATCCTAATTGTGCACTAAGGTTTGCAATGTGAACATAGCCTAACTCGCACAGCAGTGAAGCAACTCCTCAAACTTCTTCCCTTTTATGGGTGGGTAATTGATTTGCACCTCACAGCAACAGCTCTTTTTCCCCTAAACATCTGCTTATTGCCCAAGAAATTACATGCAGAGAGATTGAAATGGGTCGCTCTCCTCTTCCAGTCTATGAGCACGTTTGTACTTAAACTGGGGCACCAGGGATTTGGTACATAGCTGAAATTATAACTGGCAACTTTTCCCCATACAGCTGTAGTTTACATCCTGCTTCAGCTGCTCGACTTGTGGGTGGGGTGGGGGGGTGTTGCCCCCAGGATATCAACCGTCCAAGCCTCCTGTGTCAACATACAGCATGTAAAGATTCAGCCATTAAAAAATCCCTTTGTCCAGCATGTTCAAGCAAGTTTGCTTTTGTCCCATGTGGATTTTTAGGGAATATGAAAAGTTTTGCTCTCTTTGCAGCTGTTAAAATTTGCAAAGGCTGAGGCTGAGAGACGCACACGAACAAATCGAACAAATTTTTACGTTAGTATGTACTAATTTGATTAGATTGCATAACATTGAAACAAGTAACAACAGTGCTTGCTGGATAAAGACATAAAGGATGACTTGTGCAATGTCTGTGTCTCCTAGTACAGCTCTTAAGGATGTCAACAGGCCTCTTGGAAATGTTAGAAATTTCCTCCATGGCTTAACAAAGCCCTGTGTTCAAAAATGTTGAAATCAGAATCTCCTCCATGTACAGTCAGACAGGCAGAAAATGAGGAAGTGTGGAAACAGCACAACACTTTTCATAAAACAGTGCTCACAAATGGCATAGTGCTTATCACATTGTATTAGTTAGGAACATCCTTTGATTTATAGAGCTACCACAGCTAACCCAGCCTAGCCAATTAGTTGACTAATTGTTCATTAGGGTCTCAACTAGGAAGTAGTAAAGTAATTAGACATCGCTGGAAAATGTAGTCAAATTTCACCCATCAGAATAATATTCCCAAATATGCTTTAGTCTGAAATGAGCACTAGATTTTAAAAGATCCCTCTGCTGGGTACTGGATATGAGTTATTCTGTGGAAGGATGATGGTATTGGATGGATAGTTTGACAGATTTTTTTTTACATAAACCAACTAATTGATTTTTCAAATTCTCTCTCTACTGTCAGAGGATTTACTAAGTCAAGGTCAGCCCAATAAATGTGAAAGAGTTGGTGTGGGTGAAAGGGAAACTGTGCTCAAGTGCAGAGCTACTACCACTGACTTTTTATCGTAAAATCAAATGAAGTGTTAAAGAGACACTACTAAGTATGTTTTGCATGTGAACCAATATTACTGGAACCATAATCATTCTTTGTAAGTCACTTAGAATATAGAGAGCTAACTAAACATTTTAGATGTGAAAAACATGTCTCTTCAAGTAAGACAACACTGTAAACATGCTGTTGAGTCAAACTGTAAACCTGATCTCACTCGTCCCAAAAGAGAGAGAAAAAAAACGAGCAGCAAGCAGTCATGAGTCTGTGTCATCATGCAATCATGTGAAGTGGCTGTGGTTGGTTTTGTTACCAGCAGCACAGGGTTACATTGTGACCTTTGCTCATCATTCTGTCCCAAGGTAAGAGCAGGGTGTCTGTGCCTGTCTGTGCCACACAGTTAAATCTATATTTGTCCGTTTCATTTCACTTACAGTGTTTGCTGCATTTAGAAATAGACTCAGTGTTCAAATGAGACTCCAACAGTAGAATGTTCTGCCACCATCATTAAGGTGGAGCACAAGTGCAAGGTGTAAAGTCTGCTTAAAGGGACAATTCACGACAAAATAAAAAATACATACACCAAAACAAAAACGTGAGGAGGTATTTCTGGTGCCAAAAAAACCCAAAACACATGAGCCTTTTCTTCAGTTATTTCAGTCTAAGTAACCCATTTTGTTTTATTGACTGACAGCATGTCTAATCTACTGGGTGTGATTTTAAAATGTAATGCAATACCACATTTCAATAAAAACTTTTAGAATTAAAATAAATGTCATAAGAAATACTCCAGAAAATGCAAGAACACAAAAAGGTCCTCTATAAAGGTGACCAAAATCAATCAATGAATTGCTAACTTTCATTAATGATGTAGATACAGACTTACATGAGCAGCTTGCAGATGCAGCTTTCATGTAAATATAGCATGTTACAGCGTCATGAGTGAATGGGGAGCAAAGCATTTTATTCAGTCAGTGCTGGTCCCATGTGCTGTCCATTCAGCAACACAGGACCTCTAACCACCAACCAACTACTGCTAATTCTTTGCTGAGGTTTGGGGTTTTGTGGCTGGAACCACTTGGCAGGTAACCAGCCATCATTGGAGGTCCTGTTCTATTTAAAGACCCACTATGCTGGGAACATGATAAAAGTGTTGAGGTTAATTTGGGGATTTACCTGCCATTGTGGCCCAGAGGCCACCAAGTAACCGTGCATCAAGCATGTTTGGAATAATGTATTTAAACTTTGAAGTGCTACTCATTGAGGTTTTCTTTTTGGCCAGTATGAACAATGACATTTGAACTTCAATGTGGTTACTGACCGAAGTGTAAACTGAAATCTGAATTAACTGCAGAAGTCTGCCATAATGTGAGGTTTTATGTGTTAAGTGAAATTAGGACCATCATGATAGCATTACTTCCTCCTTGTCAGAGGTTTGCGTGATCTGTTTCTCTCTGAGTTCTGAATCATATTTGAAACCAGATAAGGCAAATCATGTCTGTTACTTCCCTGTCCATCTTCCCATAACGGAAATTGGTGTGCACCGGTTTGATCAGGCCAACAAACCTCCTGCTGGGCAGTGTGTGGCATTGGGCCACTTGTGGACTGATGTATAGGTACTGAGTGGATCATGTGATGTTTAAGAGATGCTCATCTCCACTCCCTTATTTAACTATTATCCAGCAGCAGCGCCAGTCTAATGAAAAGCATGAGATTCCCTTAAAGCCAAACACACAAATTATAGTTTGCTGTAGAGGAGAAACTGATGGAAACAAGTTTGAATGATCAGGTATGTTTGACCAAATGGTGCTAACAACATAATCTTCTTTTGAATATTCTCAAAAATAGAATTCGCTTGGTGTTATGTAGTTAGCTCTTTTTTCCCAATGGCATATCTGCAGAGCTGGATGGTTCCTACATTGAGTAGGAACATAGTCATTTCCCTCCACTCCCCTTTAGCCTTTGTGGCTTCTCTTGAGCTCTATCTATGATGCTGTCTCCTAGAGGAACACAGAAATGACATTCAGGAACAGGATGCATCTGTGAGCATGTCACCCTTTCTGCACGAACTCTTATCATTTGGGGTTCCTTGTAAGAGCCTGTAAGTTCCGAAAATATGTACAAATTAATTTGATAAACTGTGAGTTTGGAAAGTTTGGTAGTTGCACAAAAAGCCTGACAATGTTTCAGGATGTCATATTCGGCGCATATGAACTGCTGTTGTTTTTAGGAATAATTGTTTATGATTGATTTATGCAATCACCTATTTATTAAATATTTATATTCTGTTAGAAGTCTGAAAAAGTGTATACTTTAAGTGTATAAAAAAAATTTTGGGAGCTTTTTATGCCTTTAGTCTACAGGAAAGCCGAAGATATGGCAGGAAAGGGGGAGAGAGAGTGGGGGAATAACATACAGCAAAGGGCTGTAGGCCAGAGCTGAACCCTCGGCTGCTTCATGGGACTCACAGCCTCAGTACACAGGGCAAACGCTGATAAAGCCTAAAATGCTGGATTGACTATCAGTGAGTATGCAACCCTATAAGTAGCATATACAGCTGTACCTTAACCAATAGTTGAAACTGCGAACAATAGATTACTCACTAATAGATAATAAGATACAAAACACACTTCTTTTTCTCATTTTAAGTTTTATTTCAACAGTTGCAGCGGCACTTTACTTATGTGGAACATTAATTCATGAAG
>JAJHUR010087262.1:0-13405 GCA_027495735.1 Lutjanus campechanus | reverse complement strand
CAATTCTTCATATTTTATTATAACGAAATTCGTTAATTCGGTGCTTTTAAAGTCATGATATTAAGCTGACACGGATCACTTACTTTGTTTGCGGTCAGACGTTACAGCGTCTCCATCAAGGCTGCACGCTGCGTGTCGCTGTGTTAGATGCAGTCGGCTTAATAAAGTCAGTGATCACAAATTAGAATTATATATATTACGAACTACCTTTCATTCATCTATGTTTGGATTGGATTCTTCGGGAGATTTTAGCGTCTGAAATGCATTTAGCGCATTTCATTACCGCCAGCTGATGGAGGTAAATCCGTCCGTATGCGGCATCTCTGACAATATTTAACACAGAGGTAATTTGGAAAAGTATGAATCTAGTGCATTAAGTAGTGTGAAATATAACACTACACGTTGTTTTCAATAAAAAAACATTTGCACAAAGCAAGCCTATCCACTTTTCCATGTTGATAAGAGTATTAAAATTATAATTCAAGGGACATTTATAAGAGATAAAAATGTGCGATTAATGTACGATTAATCACGAGTTAACTATGACATTCATGACATTAATCGCGATTAAATATTTTAATTGATTGACAGCACTAATAGAAATATAAAAAAATATAGATTCTAAATGTGAAAAAACTATACAGTATATGAAGGAGGTGGGCAGGATAAATGGGTCAAACAAACACAGGACTTTCACCCAGGAGACCAGAGTTGATGTCCCATAAAAGTATACATCTTAAAAACTACTCAGAGCATTAGTTACTTTTTAACCGTTGATGTTTAACACATTATCCATAGGGGTTTCTGTTTCTCCAAATCTTGTCTAAATTACTTTGAACTCCGTCTGTGTCCTGCTCAGTGCTCACAGTCACCTCTCAAAGGTTTTGCAAAACTTTGTGCATTTTCCTGAACCAATATTTGAAAATGTGAACAATTGATTAATCAGTGATAGAAAACACTCTTGTTGCAACTAATTATTGTCATTGTGGATTAATCTATCAGTCATTTTCTCAATTAATCAATTATTCATCAATCTGTGGTTTAGTCCAAAAATGTCAAAAAATGGTGGAAATTGTTGATTGCTGTTGCCCAAAGCCCAAGGTGATGTCCTCTAATGTCTTCTTTTGTCCAAAACACAAAACTATTCAGTTTACGAAGTAAAGACACCAGAAAATATTCACATTTAAGAAGCTGAAATCAGAGAATTTGGACACTTTTAATTTAAAAAATGACTGAAAACAGTTAATCAATTATCAAAATAGTCAATAACTGATTAATTGTTGAGCTCTACTAAATATCCATGAATACATTTTTAATTGGTTAAATTTCTAACTGCATTTAATCAATTAATAATTAATGATTAATTATTAACATCTATGCACCAAACTTGTGCTGCAGCAGTGTTTTGTTTTCTGTTTGTAACTCATTGTTTTCATTCGTCTGTTTGTGGTCAGATCACCTGATTGGCTTCTAAAATGCAGATGAAGAGTTTGGATATTAATTCAAATTGTATTCAGTACTCAACTATGATTTTAAAAGTAACTAAGTAGATTACATAGTGTAATCAATACTTAATAACGGGTAAAAGTACAGACTTGAAAATCTACTCATGAAAGTACAAGTACCCCATAAAACTACTTAATTACAGTAATTTGAGTATTTGTGATTAGTTTACTTCCACCCCTGACAGAACGTCAGCATTTGATGACTTGGGAATGAGAAGAGGCTTGGGTGCAAATAGTGATCAGAAACTGCACAGGGTACCTAAAAGTAAGGAAGAAATGTAGGGATTAACAGGAGGCCGAACACACACACACACACACACACACAGAGTATGATTACATACCGCCAAGACAAATATAACAGGTCCCACGAAGGCCCAGATGGTGTCAGTCTTCACATTGAGCCAGCAGTGATCGTCTGCCTTGTACTCATCCACTGATACGGCCAGTGTTACACCAACGATTAGTACAGGAAGTCCTGAAAAACAATTCAACACAAGAAAATGAACTGACAACACAAGAGGCAGCATGTTTTAAGACATATTTATGGAACAGCAGAACAGACTATTTAGTCTGCTGTGTTCTCTGAGTCTATTTAGTCTGACAGGGGGACACCCAGCACGTCTGCATGAAGAGCTGAGAGGAACACCTGAGTGCTGAGTGTTTGTGGTGCTTATTCACAATCTGTCCTCAGCTTGTTGTGCGCCATAACACACACTCACAGATGGATCTGGGAACATGGACAGTAGCAGCTGCAGGATGTTGCTTTAAAAAAAAAACTGGGTTAAGGCTGCAGTACAGAACAACATCATACCACATAATGTTTGTTTAAGTGTCGACATAAATTATCATCAATAAATCATCAACAAGTCTTAAAGTCTAAAGTCACACCAGCAGCCCCTACAGGCTCAGGAGTGTTGTGTACCTGATGAACATTATTGTCATCTCGCTTTGGATCATCACAGCAATTTCTGGATGAACTAGAAAAAACATAACCTAAAAAGTTGTTTATTAACTTTGTCTTTGCCTTAAACCCAAGATTAAACCCAGACCTCATGCCTAACTCCAAACTTAAAGCAGAGATGATTTTTTTTTAATTTGTCATTATCAGTTTATGAGGATTCACTTAGATTTTGGCTCCTTGTTCTGTAGATTTTACACCATTTTTTATACCATCATACTGTCATACTGGAAAATACAACTGTACAGTGCTAAAATCTATAGACATTATGCACCAAATTATGTCCAACAACAAAAATCTACTAATATGTGAAGTCTGTATTCTGACATCAGTATCTTGCCCAAACAGGCTTACAAGGCTTTCAAAAATCAAGTAAAGTGATCTCATATTGTCTGCACAGGATTTTCCAGGCTTTGGAAATAAAATTACCCTATACTTTCCCACTCAGCTATTTTCATGTTCTCAGAACACAGGCTGACATGGTCACAGAGCCCATCCATGAGCTTGCTGAAGCATGCGTTGCTACATCCCGCATGCCCATGTAGGTCAAATAATTACATATAAAAGCATATAGTTTATTGACTCATATATCTCTGTCATGTTTCTAAATTAAGTTTCAATAAGAACTAATGGGTGATTTCATGTTAAAAAATGTACAAAGTGGATTATTGCAGTTATTGTCACAGTTCCATTCTCCTGGTTTCCCTCCTGCCCTCAGTATTTTTCCACTCTCCCTGCCTCTGTTCCACTCCACCTCTCAGCCACGCCCACCTCATCAGCCCAACTCCACTCACCTGTCTGCACAGCTGCAGCGCATCCCAATCAGCCCGGCTTATAAGCCTCTCCAGCACTCTCACTCCTCGCCAGATTGTTCTACTATGCAAGACTTTCCAGCGTTCATTAACTGCTTGATCTCCTGTTGCCGACCCTGCCTGTCCCCGACCTGCTGTTCTCGTCTGCCACCCTGTGAACCTACCTGCCTCCAGAGCGTCGGCTCTGGAGCAAGCGCTAACCTCTTTAGCCACCCAGGTCCAACAGCTGGCGGCCACCATGTCGCAACAGGCCGCTCCCGTTCCTGCTCCAGTTCCCCTCCCCCCAGCACCAGCTCCTCCGCCAGGCTCTACTCCCGAGCCCCGGGTGGGAACCCCAGAGCGTTATTCTGAGGACCCCGAGGGCTGCAACCCATTCCTGACGAATTGTTTCATTCTGTTTGCTCTGCAGCCCCACACCTTCGCCTCGGATGCGGCGAGGGTTGCTTTCACCATCAACCATCTGACTGGCAGAGCACGCCTATGGGGAACGGCAGAATGGGAGAGAGGCACGCAAGCCTGCTCCTGCTTCCAGGCATTCAGCGCTGAACTGTGGAAAGTTTTCGGACCTGTTTCTCTGGGCCCCGACGCCACCGGGGGACTCATGGGCCTGAAACGGGGGAGCCAGACTGTTGCTGATTACGCCATTGACTGGAACTCTGCGGCCCAGTGCGATGCCTTCCTCCATGGGCTAGCACCATACATCAAGGATGAGCTGGTTTCCTTCGACCTTCCACCCTCCCTCGACGGACTCATCAAACTCACATCCAGGCTGGACAGGCACATCCAGGCGAGGAGAAGGGAGTTACATCAGGCAGGGATGGACCGCCGGCCATCTGCTTGCCTGCGGGGGCCCCCAGCCGCCTCCAACCTGCCCTCTGAAACTCCATCGGGGGGGGGGAGCGTGAGCGACGACGCCAAGGGAACCTCTGTCTCTACTGCGGCCAGGCTGGACACTTGTTCTCCCGCTGCCCAGCAAAAGGGAGGGCTCAGCAGTAAACAGGGGTGTCCTGCTGAGCTGAACCCAAGACTCTGCTCCTAGCTCACAACCCTTGTTTCACGTCCGGCTTCTGTTGGCAGGGGGCTCCTATACCCTCGCTACCTTCATAGACTCTGGGGTAGATGTCAGCTGGAGGAGCTCGCCCTCCAGCTGGGGATCGACCAGGTTCACCTGCCTCATCTGGTTCCTGCCAGCGCCCTGGACGGCCATCTCCTGGGGACTGTCACCCATCAGACCATGCCCATCCGCATGCTCCTGTCTGGCAACCACCATGAGACTATACAGTTTGATGTCCTGAATTCACCACGTCTCCCTCTGATCCTTGGCTACCCGTGGCTCCGTCGTCACAACCGTCATATCGACTGGTCGACGGGGTTCATTCTGGGGTGGAGTTCCACATGCCATCAGGTCTGCCTTAAACAAGCGGCAGCACTTCAACTGTCTGCCAGCTCCAGCCCTGCCCCTGACCTGTCCAGGGTGCCCACCGAATACCACGACTTCCGGAAGCAAAACCAAGGCGACCTCTCTGCCCCCTCATCGACCATACGACTGTGCCATAGACCTTCTGCCCGGCACCTCACCCCCCAAGGGTCGTCTCTACTCCCTGTCCGCACCTGAAAGAGAGGCCATGGAACTGTACATTAATGAAGCTTTGGCTGCTGGGATTATTCGTCCCTCCTCGTCACCTGCTGGGGCCGGATTCTTCTTCGTCGAGAAGAAAGACAGGTCCCTGAGACCCTGCATTGACTACAGGGGCCTAAATAACATCACCGTCAAGAATCGCTACCCCCTGCCACTCATCGCCTCTGCCTTCGAGTTGCTTCAGGGGGCCATGATCTTCTCCGAGCTGGATCTCCGCAATGCCTACCATCTGGTCCGGATCCGGGAGGGGGACGAGTGGAAGATGGCCTTCAACATGCCCACAGGACATTACGAGTACCTGGTCATGCCTTTCGGCCTCACCAATGCCCTGGCCGTTTTCCAGGCACTCATTAACGACATCCTGATCTTCTCCCAGTCCCAGGAGGAGTATGTGCATCATGTCCAGGCTGTGCTCCAACGCCTGCTGGAGAACTCTGTTTGTGAAGGCCGAGAAATGTGAGTTCCATGCCACCTCCGTCTCATTCCTGGGGTACATCATTGGTCAAGGCAGCATGGAGATGGACCCCACCAAGGTCTCTGCCGTCACCTCCTGGTCCATCCCCGATTCCCGGAAACAGCTGCAACATTTCCTGGGGTTTGCCAACTTCTACCGGAGGTTTATCCGGGGGTACAGCACTGTGGCCACTCCTCCCACCACTCTCACCTCCTCCAAGGTCCCTTTCCGCTGGTCCCAGGCACCTGAGGAGGCGTTCCAGAACCTCAAGGCCCGGTTCACGTCTGCCCCAATTCTCCTGGTTCCCGACCCCGAGAGGCAGTTCGTGGTGGAGGTGGACACCTCCGATGTGGGGGTGGGAGCCGTCCTCTCTCAACGGTCAGCTGAGGACCAAAAGCTGCACCCCTGCGCCTTTTTCTCCCAGTGTCTGTCTCCGGCTGAGAGAAATTATGACATTGGGAACCGAGAACTGTTGGCGGTGAAGCTGGCGTTGGAGGGGTGGCGTCACTGGTTGGAGGGAACTAAGTTGCCCTTCTTGGTCTGGACTGACCACAAAAACCTGGAGTTCATCCGTTCAGCCAAGAGACTGAACTCCCGTCAAGCCCGGTGGTCTTTATTCTTCACCAGATTCAACTTCTCCCTCTCTTATCGGCCAGGCTCCCGCAACGTCAAGCCTGACGCCCTGTCTCGCCAGTTCACGGGGAAGGAGAACACCGCTCCTAACCCTGACACCATCCTCCCTGCTCCCCGTCTGGTGGCTTCCCTCTCCTGGGAGGTGGAGGAGCGGGTTACAGCCGCCTTGGAGAATCAGCCAGGTCCCAGTTCCTGTCCCCTCGACCGCCTGTTTGTCCCTCAGCGTTTAAGGTCTGACGTCCTGCAATGGGCCCACGGCTCCTGGCTCACGTGTCACCCAGGCATTCGGCGCACCAAAGAGGTCCTGCAGCGATGGTTCTGGTGGGCCACCTTGGAGGAAGACACTAGGGACTTCGTCAACGCCTGCCCAATCTGCAGTCAGCACAAGTCTTCCCGTCGGGCCCCTGCCGGCTACCTGCAACCTCTGCCTGTGCTACATTGGCCCTGGTCACATATCTCCCTGGACTTTGTCACCGGTCTGCCACTGTCGGGTGGATACACTACCATCCTGACGGTGGTGGACCGGTTTAGCAAGATGGCTCACTTCATGCCCTTACCCAAGCTCCCGTCGGCCAAGGAGACCGCCGAACTTGTCCTGCAGCACGTTTTCCGGCTCCACGGCCTCCCCTCTGATGTGGTCTCAGATCGTGGCCCCCAGTTCACCTCAGTATTCTGGCGAGAGTTCTGCTGTCTCATTGGGGCCACCACCAGCCTGTCCTCCGGTTACCATCCTCAATCTAACGGCCAATTGGAGAGGATGAATTAGGAGATGGAGACGGCACTCCGCTGCATGGCTTCTAAACGTCCCTCAACTTGGTCCAAACAGCTGCTGTGGGTGGAGTATGCCCGTTCCCGGCCCTGGAAAAGGAGGTCTCCTGCCCCTCTGTTGAGGTCTTTATCCGCCGTTGCTGCCAGACCTGGACCCAGGCTAGAGCTGCTTTCCTAAGGGCCGCTGACCGTTACTCTGCAGCTGCCAACCGCCACTGCTCCAGGCCACCTACTTACCTGGTGGGCCAGAAGGTGTGGTTCTCAACCCGGTAACTTCCCCTGAGGGTGGAATCCAAAAAGCTGGCTCCCAGGTTCATCGGGCCGTTTGCCATCGAGAAGATCATCAACCCTGCAGCCGTCAGACTCAAGTTACCCCGCGCCATGTGGATCCACCCCACCTTCCATGTTTCCAAAATCAAGCCAGTAAGTGAGAGTTCACGGATGCCTGCTTCTCAGCCACCACCTCCTCCCCGGATCATTGACGGGGGTCCTGCCTTCTCGGTTCGCCGCCTGCTGCATTCCCGTCGCTGTGGGAGGGGTCTCCAGTACCTCGTCGACT
Organism: Lutjanus campechanus; assembly: GCA_027495735.1. Lineage (NCBI taxonomy): Eukaryota > Metazoa > Chordata > Actinopteri > Lutjaniformes > Lutjanidae > Lutjanus > Lutjanus campechanus. The sequence continues at coordinate 6,077 of JAJHUR010087262.1, read as the reverse complement.
GGGAAGGATACGGCCCTGAGGAAAGGTCGTGGGTTCCAGCTCACCACATCCTGGATGATCAGCTCATCCATGAGTTTCATTGCCGCCACCCTGACCAGCCCTCCAGGGCCCACACCGCTGCAAGGGGCGCCAATGTAGAGTCACTCACTCACCCATCGAGGAAGAGGAGGCTGAGATTTCCAGCGTTCATTAACTGCCTGATCTCCTGTTGCCTTTGCCTCCCTGTGAACCTATCTGCCTTCTGTCCCTGACCACGTGCTCAGCCCCAGCGTCTCCGGCTTCAGTCTGCTCTTCTGGTTTCGACTCCTCCACCTGGCCTCGACTCCTCCGCTGCTCGCTCCTCATCGGTACCTCTGCTTCTTCAGTCTGCTCTCCTGGTTTTGTCTCCTCCACCTGGCCTTGACTCCTCTGCTGCTCGCCCCTCGTCGGCTCCTCTGCACCTTCAGCTGGTTCGTCTGGCTCTGGATACCGTGCTTCGACGGCCTCACTCACAGTAAGCCCCTTCCCTTTAATCCCGGCCACTGAAGGACAGAACTGTATGGGTCCGAGGGCTCACGTCCCCCTCCTCGGTCCTGCGTCCGGGTTTAGCTTTACCCCTTCCTCAAGCCTGAAAGCCAGAGACTGTGTGTGGGCTGTTAGCCTGAAGTTTGAACTGAGTGCTAAGTTTATTCACCTGCCCAAGCTCCTGCTTTGCTGCTGTGTCAATAAAAGTCATTACCAACTGATTTCAAGAGTGCTGCATTTGGGTCTTACACACACCCGTTACAGTTATGTATATGCACAATACTACCGAGAGGGAAAATAAACAGAGAAGTTAGAAATGTCAAGGCAACAAGTAAGTGAGAAACAAACAATATACAAACACAAAAGGATGTTTGAGAAGCCAGAATTGAAAGAAACAGCAGAGAAAGAAAAGGCAGCTTCCAAAAATTATTTCAGAAAGTTTCAGTCAGACAAACAAACACAAGTTGTTCCCATGGATGTATTAAGGAGAGTTCACCTATAATGTAAGTAGAACTTATTTATTATTTTATTTGACTGCTAACCAACCTACACACTTATGCTTTTTGTTTATTTGCTAATGCCAACATGTAGACATGAAGCATGTTATTAATGTGAAGGTGCACCATCACAGACTGTACTGCATCTTCATCTGTGTTAAGGTGTACTGTTACCTCTTATAGCGTTGGTTGTCTTAAAGCTGCACACTTTCACTTCTTTCATTCATTACTGACTTTACGTTATGTTACATGTGACTGTGATGTGTAGGGCCCACTTTGATAATCTTGCACTGGGGCCCCGTGCTGACTCGTTACGCTGCTGGCTCTGACCGCTCAAATTGTTGGTGGCAATGCTACAGAAAGGGTCATGGGATCAGCACATCAGGGTTCATCCTCTTTGGGGTAACAGCCACAACATGTCACTAGTCATGTCCACGATAGTCTCATACGGCATGTTTGTAATAAATATACAATGACACAGCAATTGTACATTTATGATACTGCAAATCCCCCAGCCTGCTGGGGAGTTTGAGCCTTTCTGTGTGGAGTTTGCATAGATAGATAGATAGATAGTACTTTATTGATCCCAAACTGGGAAATTCTTGAAATGTTCTCCCAGTGTCTGAGTGAGTTCTCTCCTGCTTCTTCCCATAGTCCAAAGATGTGCAGGTTAATAGGTTAATTGGTGAATCTGTGTGTCCGCCCTGAGATGAACTGCTGACTCGTCCAGTACCCTGCCTCTCGCCCAATGTCAGCTGGGTTAGGCTAGGCTGGGATAGCCTTAGACTTCTGTGTCTTGGAGGGTTAGTTCAGATTCACTGAAGTCATACAATAACACAAACTAACTCAATTGAGTCAGCTGTAGACCAACAACTCCTGTGATTTGCATGGTTACAATTTCTGCTAAAGTACTATTTTTGCTAATGGAGTCTGGTTGTTTTGGAGAGACAGTGATATTTGATTTATATAACGGCAGTTTCCCATCTTAAAAAGCTGCCAGACAGCAAGGTGAAATGGTGAAAATATTCAAAATATAGTGTACGCTTCAAGTGATATAGATTTTTTATGTGTCTAAAATAAATTTTGCTGCTGACCCTGTCCACAGCAGTACATTGATTAGCTTCCTACACTGCTGCGCCTGCTGCTTCTCCGAACTGGTGTTGATCGCCATCTACTGTAGATGATACAGTGATCATGGATGAGTACCTTGTACAACCTCACTTCAGATAGTATCCCTTTAATATTGATGCACTCAGATTTAATTAAAATTGTGACCTAGAACTGGCTGAAGATATGGATTATGTAGTAATAAGTAGGCCAGGATGCTGTGAAACCCTGAAACTGGCAAAATGAAGTAAAAGCTGATCAGTCAAAAATATAACTGAAAATATAAAATAAAATAAAAAGTATTAAATTGACATGATTTGAATGAAATCAGCATTTCTTTTTTGCTTATTTCATTCCCTAGAAGGAATGAAATAGAGGTATTATTGAGGCACTGCAGCCACATGAAGCTGCCTGCCTGTCTGTGCCCTCCCACCTGTGTGTTTGTGTGTGTGTGTGTGTCCCTGCATGAACTCTCCCTATCATCAGTGTGAGGGCAGCAACATGTCCCGCTCCTCCAGCAGCTGAACCAGGCTGAAGTAAATTCCTCTCTCGGTGCACTTCACAAGAGAAGTCATCAGGGATGACTAAACACACATCAAGTGTAAATGTGAACACTTGGTGAGATTATTGCTCTGTCCTTCAGGCAAATTGTGTTGCAGCACTTTAGAGGCAGAAACACTTTTTCCTCTTTTTTGTTCTGAGTTCTACTAAAAAGTCCTGTTCTATGTGCGTGTTCTATTTTTTAATTTCATCTCAGTCATGCACAAACAGTAAGACAGGCAAGTTAGTGTATTAGTGTTAGTGTATATTAGTACAACCAAGCAAATACATTCATACTGTATCTGGATGTAAAATGTGATGTTGCATAAAGACACAGTCAACCGGTAACAGGCCTCTGAAACAGATTTGAAGCTAATTAAGGCTGCAAGCACCATTGGATGGGCCCTTGCACCACCACGCCTGTTGGAGCATGCTGCAGCCACAACCCCATTGATCAATTGTGTGAAGTTTGGTGCAGATCGGACCATTTACACCAAAGTTATAGAAATATCTTGTGTTATGCCAAAACAGCAAAGTTCACTGTGGTGTCAGGGCAACGCGGTTACATGTCACAGTGTAAAATATGTCATTTCCTGATTCCAGTAGGTGGCGCTATGACTCTGACTGAACATTGACATGTAGATGTGTTCAGGCCGGGACTCTTATCAAACACTTGAAGTTTGGTGCAGATTGGACCATTTACACCAAAGTTATAAAAACTTCCTGTTTCATGGTGAAACATCAAAACTTGACACCACACCACGGCCACACCCTTCAGTTTACAAAGTCTTTTGATAACTTTTGATCACAAAGTAGTCTAGATGGCACACAATGACTTTTAAGTCATTTTGATGAATTCTGTAGTTAAAATACAATGTGTGGAAATAGCCTATCGCCAAAAATTGAACTTCCTGTTGGGTTTCAGTGATGGTTCCAAGAGACTTTTTTGTGCGTCTTGGCATGATACAAGTGTGTACCAATTTTCATGCTTATTGGTGAAATCTATGGTGGGGCTGCTCTTTAGAGAATGGTGAGTGTGACCAAAGGGCTTGGCCACACCCCCTACCAAACCTTATTTTGAATCAAATTTGACAAAAACTAGAAATAATTTAGTACAGTAGTTTAGTACAGTAGTTATACCTTAAGTAGATGCTACACACCTAATGATGCACTAAAAAGTCGCACTTTAAAAATTTTTTTTAAACTAAATTAGACAGTATTAGACCCTTTATTAGACCCGTATTTAACATAGAGGCTAATTAGGGGAACATTATGTAAGAATGATATTGTGATCTAAAGTATATTGTTTCCAGTTAGACCACTTTCCCATTAGACTGTAGGGTGTAACTAGTTTAGTTAGCGTACATAAGCTACAGTACAGCTCTGTTGTAATGTGTCCAAAATGACCCTCTAATAATGTCTAATAAAGGTCTAATAAAGGCTCTAATAGTGTCTCATAAAGAACATACTGTTATTTCTAGTTTTCATTTGATACAAAGTATGGCTTGTTACATCTAATTAGTGTACAGTTAGATGTATGGTGTCTAATTAGGGTACAGCTGTCTAACAAAGAAGATGAAGATAAATACATTTTACATTAAAGCAAATTTGGTAAATATATGTGAAATAAAAGCTGATGTTAAAAGCTGCTTTTACTTACTTATTAACCTTGTTTTTTTGACATCGGAGCTTAATTATCTTGAGATATCAAGATCATGATTCTAATTTAAAGTCGAGATGACATGAAAAAAGTCTTTTTAACCCTTTTAAATCATATCCCCTGTTATATAGTTTTTTTTCCCTTTTATTCAACACTGTGGTTTGCTATCCTGTAAAGCATCATAATATATATATTATAATAATGACAAATTTTACTGATCAAGCGAGCTTGTTTAAGGATGTATCATGGTGGAAAAACAAGAAATGGATCCAAATCTATACATGACCAGATCGTACATCAAACTCCACCTTGACAGAAGCCACTGAAGGGAGAAGAGACTTTACCCCAGCCAATGATGTAGTAGAGCTTCATCCTGCGGTCCTCGCTGATGTTGACAGACACAACCTTGCTCCAGAGCAGCAGCCCCTCCACCAGCATCCAGGAGAAGGAGGCCATGAAGAAGAGGTGGAGCAGCGCAGTCACTGTGAAGCACGCTGCCTGCAGGATTCAAAATATACAACAACAAAGTTAGTTTGTGAGCTGGTCCACAGTGTGAACTACTTTACTAGATTTTACCAAATGACTGACTCGACTCATCAGTGGGACAAAAATGTTTAATTTTGTTCTGAGAAATGTGTATCCAAAACACATCCAGATCATCAGTAGATGTCATGACAATCTTAATATTTAGACTGAAATGAACAAATCAGAGATGCGGTAACAAGTCAGAGGTCTGAAACTAACACCGATTCATTTGTGCACTCATGGGACACCTCTGAGGTTACTTCCTGGATTAAAGTATATACTTGAACCCAAACCAAAATCTTCTCCTAAACCTAACCAAACTGCGACCATTCCGAAGGTGTGTTATGTGGTAGGACTGTGCACCTGCAAATAGACCTACCTGGACCAATGGCCATACCTGAATGCCCAAGGTTCATGAAAATTTGATCAAACTATCAAACTAGGCAGTGCTGAACAAATATGAATCGATATTCTTTTATTTTATTGCCTATTTCTTGTCTCGCCATGTTGAAAACAACATAAACCAAGCCCTGCCCAAGTCGCAGTCAGGCCATTAGCCAAAGCATCTCGCAGCCCAGTGTGTCCCAATACGTCCTCACAAGACTGTCTGTGTCTGCACCATCTGTTAAGAGGAAAATCTAAATGACCTGTCCTGACCTGAAGGTGGTGCTAGAGGAAAGTCACTGAATTAGCATCGCATAACATGCTGTTAGTTAGAATCTTAAAAGCCCTTCAGTCCTACACAGGGTCATGGGTGTCCTGCAAAAGGTTATCTAACGGGTAAAAAATATAGCATATACAATACAATCATATTAGTGCTGTCAAAAATATCGCGTTATTAACGCGTTAACGCAAATCAATTTTAACGGCGTCATTTTTTTATCGCGAGATTAACGTTCATTGTGACCAAGTGAACTTGTAGTTTTTATAAGCTGTGGCCACGACGACGACTCTGCAGCCGCCACATTAATGTGTGTGCATTTCACAACACATCATGTAGTGAATGGCTGCTCCACCCTAAGGCTGGTAGGTAGTGTATTATCAAGGTATCAATTATTTTAGGCAGAAAGTATCATTTCAGCACTATCAATAATGAACAATATTGACTGAACAAGCCACACTTGATCTTCGTTAGACTGACTGAACAGCCTCAAAGAAATTATATTTTACAATTCTTCATATTTTGTTATAACGAAATTCGTTAATTCGGTGCTTTTAAAGTCATGATATTAAGCTGACACGGA
>JAJHUR010087260.1:0-19337 GCA_027495735.1 Lutjanus campechanus | reverse complement strand
TGAAGTGGCAAATGAATTTAATTCTTTTTTGTAAATGTTGGGCCTAATTTGGCAAATGACATTATAAAAAATCATGGTCAAACAGAAAGTGGCTGGAAAAGGGAAACTAAGGTGATGCAATCAATGTTTCTTGGTGAGGTTAGTGAAAATCAAATTATTTCGGTGGTAGCTAAAACAAAAAATAAGATGTCAACTGATAGTGATGGAATAGATATGAAAATAGTAAAAATGACTATTGACTGTATTATTAAACCACTATGTTATGTTTACAATCTTTCATTTAAAACAGGTGTTTTTCCAGATAAGATGAAAACAGCAAAGGTCATTCCACTTTTCAAGGCAGGAGATAAACACAGCTTTAACAATTACAGACCGGTATCATTACTTCCCCAGTTTTCAAAAGTGCTAGAAAAATTGTTTGTTCAAAAACTAGATAACTTTATTGAAAAAAATAATATATTAAGTGAGAGTCAATATGGTTTTCGGACAAATCGGTCTACTGCTCTGGCAATAATGGAAATAATAGAAGAAATCACAACAGCAATTGACAGAAGGAAATATACAATAGGAGTATTTATTGATCTAAAGAAGGCATTTGATACAATAGATCAATTTTATTTGCTAAGTTGAATACATATGGTGTGAGAGGAGTTGTTCTAAACTGGTTAACTAGCTATTTACATAATAGACAACAATATGTGCATTTTGCTGGTAATACATCTGAATGTTTGAAGATTGAATGTGGGGTCCCACAAGGTTCGGTTTTGGGGCCGAAACTTTTTATTTTATATATCAATGACATTTGTGACGTTTCTGAATTGTTACGGTTCGTTTTGTTTGCAGATGACACAAATTTCTTCTGTTCAGGAGATAATTTAAAAATATTATCTAAAAATATTGAAAGTGAAATGGTGAAACTTAAAATTTGGTTTGATGTAAATAAGTTATTGTTAAATCTGATAAAAACGAAGTTTATGGTTTTTGCTAAAAGAAGTAAAGATGAAGTCTCATTATCCATTAATGGAGTTAATACTGAGAAGGTATCAGAGTTTAAGTTTTTGGGAATCACATTGGATGAAAATTTGACATGGAAATCACATGAATCACATGTTAAAAAGAAGTTGTCAAAGAATATTTTCATATTGAACAAAGTCAAGTATGTATGTATGATTGTAAAACAATGAGAATGTTGTACTGCTCACTTATACTGCCGTACTTGAGTTATTGTGCAGAAGTGTGGGGTAATACATATATGAGCAATATAATGCCTTTGTTCTTATTGCAGAAAAGAGCAATCCGAATCATTCACAAAGTTAAATTTGGAGAACATACCAATAGTTTGTTTATTAAATCAGGGTTACTGAAACTTACAGAGATAATAGAACTCCAGACGTTACTAATTATGTTCAAAGCCAAAAACAGAGTTTTACCAGAAAACCTGCAAAAGCTGTTTGTGTTTACTTCAGAAGAAGATTTGATTTTAAGCACCAAGTTGCTCGGACTACTTTGAAACAGATGTGTATTTCGGTTGTTGGTGTAAAAATATGGAATTCCCAACTACAAGATTTAAAAGGTTGTACAGATATTTATAGATTTAAAAAAATGTACAAATGCAGAAAAAATTGTCAATATGTACTTGAAACTTAAACTGGATGTTAGTAATGATAATAATTTTGAGTTTGTAAAATTTTACTTGTATGGGTTATTTTTTTTATTTATTTATTTATTTTTTGGTTTTGTTTTGTTTTGTTGTTATAATCAAAGTGTTGATGGTGTAGGCTACTGAAAATCAACTGTATGTGATGTCGGACCATCTTCTTCTATTTTACATTTAATTTGTTCAAGTGGGGGGCAGGCAAATACAAGAATTGTTTTCTTCTTGCTGCTCCTTTCCAATCATGGAGGTGTTGATGTGAAAATGTAGAGTGCATTCATGTACAAATTATGTTGTCCACTTTCATGAAAGGAACAAATAAATAAATAAATAAATAAATAAATAAATAAATAAATAAATCACCAAGTGCAATGCAAAGCGTCGGCTGCAGTGGTGTAGACATGTTCTCTGGAGTGATGAATCACGCTTCTCTGTCTGGCAATCCGATGGACGAGTCTGGGTTTTGGCGGTTGCCAGGAGAACGGTACTTGCCTGACTGCATTGTGCCAAGTGTAAAGTTTGGTTTGGGCTTGGCACCTTAGTTTCAGTGAAAGGAACCCTTAATGCTTCAGCATACCGGGACTAACGACTCCTAACGATTGTCATCAGAACTGAGTAGAGCACTAATGAATTTGAACACATCCATAGAGGTTAAATATCTGGGTTCCCACCATTTAGTTAGACTAGCTCAGACTAGTCTAACAGGCATGAACTGATGAAGCTTCTTGGATTAGAGGCGAAACGTCTTCAGAAAAGGCTTTTGAACAGTCCAGTTGCTTTTGATTTAATCTTTATTGGGTTCAGCATACCAAGACATTTTGGACAATTTCATGCTCCCAACTTTCCCAGCAAGGTCTTGTAACTGTATTATGGTTTCTGTTCTTTGAACAGTTGTCATTTCTTTCCCCCAGGCTATGGCAAAATCAATTATTTTGAGTAAAATAAAATAAAAGTACCATAAAATGCAAAGTTTCACTATTAGTTCCCATCAGTGAACTGTGTTGTTGACATCAGAATTAGTCATCACGAGAGACCTCCTTGACGTGTAAAATGATGTCACAGTTTTTGTGATTGGCACACTTGAAATGGGGTACTTCCCACTGTCTTATATATTTGTTAGATGCTTTGTGTTGCATTGACAACTTGCATGTGAAACCCTGCTGCCTCCCTCCACAAATAATGAAGTCAGACTTCAAGATGTTCTCCATCCACTGAGTCAGAGAAACACTATGTACCTGTGCAGTGGGTTCTGTACAGTGATATTACTCAATATTGCATGTCCAATATAAACAGGACATGACTCAAGACTTCGGTTGAGAGCCAGAGCCAGAGCCAGAGCCAGCTCCCACATTAATCCCCATGTTGGTTCCTGGCTAAATCCTGCACAAACAGACTTAAAAAAAAAAAGAGTAACAATTCACCTCCAAATCAAAAATACATATTTTTCCCCAGGCCTGTAGTGCTATTTATCCATCTAGATCTTTTTTGGTGTGACTTGCAGAGATTTGGAGATATCGGCTGTGTATGTCTGCCCTCTCTCAAATATAATGGAACTAAATGGCACTCGGCTGTGAAACAAATACATTTGTTTCACAAGGCAGCAAACACATTTGCTGCCTTGTGTTACCGTGACGACTTGCATGTGAAACCAAACACTGCTGCCTCCCCCCACAACTAAACTACAACTAAAAGACATCAAGGTGTTCTTCATCCACTGAGTCAGAGAAACGCTATGTACCTGTGCAGAGGGGGTTTTTCTCTGATGGTACAGTTATGTTAGTCAATACTGCATATCAAATATGAACAGGACATGACTCAAGACTTTGGTTCTTGTTATTGTAGTATAGCTGCCCTCTCACAATACAGTGTGGAGTTGAACTCAAGCCCATCATATTGTAATTACAACAGGAGATTAAAAAACCTCAGAAAGCACAGAAGCAAAGATGTTTTCTCAAAGAATTACAGAGAGAACTGTCTGTGTTTTTATAGTTGTCTAGCAAAGTGCCCAGCTACTAGGAAATATTAATATGCTCCAAACAATACCAGAAAGAATCAGAGGTTAACATTAAAATTTTTATCAATGGGATGACACAAAAAGCCAAAGCAGGTGGCTGCAAAAATAAGAAGTTTTTTTTTCCAGAACGCACTCCGTCTGACAATTGGAGACAACTCAGTCATCTTCTGAGATATTTGTTAACAAATGAGAAACACAAGAAGTGACCTGAAACAAATTCAAAGTTAATAAATGATAAATCTTATTATTTCACATGATTTTACTTTCAATCCCCATGTTCATGCCAGGCTAAATGTTGAATAATCAGGCTAAAAAAAGAGAGACTTTAGCAGTTTTTCTCCACAAAGGTAATCTGGAGAGTCTGATTAGTTAACTTATTTCTAAATTTAGCTCACCTTCCCTGTCACCTCACAGGCGCAGGCTGCTACATGCTTTGCATCTGCTGACTCATAAATAGGAATCTTTTGTGGTTAAGGTTTTTTATTCATTGAACGGATGACATTTCTGCCTACAGTTGTGTTGGGGTAAAGCATTTAGTTGCTATGCTTTAAGGCAGGGGCCAAGTTGCCCCTCTCCTAGTGGCTTTGACAAAACATTTAACAGAGATGAATAGTGGTTCTGTTATTTAATTAAAAATTTCACTTATTGTTGTCGGCCTAAAGTTGCTCTTACATTCTCCAACTGTAAAAATGTGTAGTCTGTACACCAAATGAAAAAAAAAAAGAGAAAAGCCTCCAGGCAGATTGATTTTTCTATTTTGATTTTTCTTTTGATAGTAAAGGTTGCCAACCCCTGAGGTTAGCAGCTGGGGAATGCATTATGTCAATGATGGTCCTCAAATGTTGACAAACACAACTGTGCATGTGTGCACAGAAGACATGATAAGACAAAAAAAAAGACATAACAAGATGAAAACGATGTAAAAGGTGCAAAAAAAAAAGGAAAGAAAGGCATAGCGAGACCAAACAGGAGAAAGCAAGACAAAACAAAACAGAAAGAGAGGGAAACTTGATGTCCGTGAATGTTCTCATTCGTCCAGGTCATTGTAATCCCAAGAAAGATTAAATCGAAAGCAACTTGGACTTGATCGTGGAGAAAAGGTGAGGATCACTTAGCTTTGTACAGAAACAGTCAGCACTAATGTTTACTTTTATACTTTGAGAAGACTTCAGAGCCTGTACTTTTAAATTTTTTTTTAACTTATTAACTTAAGTATCTGTACTTCTGTTTGAGTGTGTACTTTTGCCACCTCTGGTGACAGTACAGTTCCCTCAGGTTTGCCAGGGTTGCTTGTCACCACGCCTGACAAACAGGCCTGCAGCCTGGCATACTGCGGCCCGTCAGTGGGTGTCTTAGCTCCTCCAAGCGAGGATATGAGAGAGAGATGCAGTCAGACTGACTGGCATGAATATCCACAGGAATCCTTATCTGTGTATAATTATAATGTATAATATGCTAAGCTCTGAATCATCATCATGGCACCAGATGCTTCCTTCTCATCTTGTCTCTACCTGTTTGTGTGGTTATTCAGAACATGCAGCAATTTATAATTTTCTAATACCAATGGTGATAAACAGTTCTTTCTTTATAAGCACTTTGTGATTCCAAAGAATATAAATATCCACATCAGTGGTATTTAAGCTCTACAGAAACGTAGTCAGTCAGAATGTGTTTTCCCTGCATGGGTCCTGATGACTCAGGATGAAAGTCGCCAAAACTGTCCAATCGATCTTGAGAAAATTCCTCTGTGTAGGATACACCGGTGCGTCCTCAGTCTGAGCTCCTTCAGGAGCCTCCTCTCTCCTCATTACCTCCAGGTGCATTTAATCACCTGGAAGATCCTTCATGATGGTGGACGGGGAACAATGTCTGGGTCGACGGAGGAGAGAGGGAACCATGACGCATAATTCAACGTAATGTAAAGCACCCCTAGAAAAGGCATGACCACTTGTGTGGTTTTGCTTGTAGCCAATCGCTGCAAGCGTTCTTCAGTTTAACGCAGCTTGTGATTGGCTCACTACCACAGCAGCTGAACCCATCAGTATCACTTTAAGGGCAGTGGTATAGACGAATCCGGTGAAGTACCGGAGTTTAACAAGCTGCCATTGCTGCAGTGGCATCTCCCTACAGTATGAGCACGAATGAATACTAGCCGTCATAAGAACCTTACAAAGTTCTACTTTAACACTCACTTTATATGTAATGTTAGGAAGTCGGTAAGTCTAAGAAGTCGGGAAGAACCTGTGCAGTTTGGCTGGTTCAGCAGTTATGTCAAACTTCAATTTGAGGAAAAAAAAAAGGAATACAAAATACACAAACCTTTAGCCATCATCAGTTACTGAGGGCTGTATTGTCATCAATACGTTTATCGGTGCTGTCACTATTAGCAAGCGTCAGCAGACATGGTGTCTAGAAGTGAGTGAACATTTTGAGCGTAAACGCGAAAAATCTCGTGAGAGTCTCGCAAATTTGGGGTTCCCTTCCAGACCCAAACAGCTGACACCGAGAGTGACGGACACGACATGTCACTGCAGCAATGGCGTCGCCACAAGGTGGTGGAACACACAAAGCGGTCGCTGGATTCGTGTATTGGTACTGGTATCATAATTTACTTTTATTTTTATGATGCCCAGCCCTACTTGAGAAAAAGGTAGTCGGGATATCTGCTGAACATGCTGGGACACACATCCTACCACACGCTTACCAAAACTCAGTCTACTAACAGGATCTAACAAAGCCTCTTTGTTTGAAAGAACCAAAACACAGTGTAAGAAGCAAATCCTTTTTATGTGTGGGATGAAAAAAAACAAAAAACCCAACTTTGCAACAGATGCGTGCTGTGTTTCATTAAAAAAAAAACAGAATTGGATACGTAACTTAACATTTTTTGCAAAATATCGATGACACTAACTAAATAAGCCTTTCCTGGGAAATTCCAAAACATATTCGCCGGCACCTCTCAGGCAAGCTCACACTAACCAATATTTTTTTTTGGCTTTTTATGCCTTTTAATTCGTAGATATGATATGACAGGAAAGGTGTGACTAAGAGTGGGTAAATTACATGCAGCAAAGGGCAATAGGCAGGAGGCAAACTGCTCACATTAGTCCGTTAAAAAATGTGTGACAGTTATTTTCATTCATTCATTCATTCATTCATTCATATACAATGTGCTTTGGCAGAAAAACAATTAAAGAGACAACTCTATAACAACATAGATCATACCTTGTTCGAAAGGGTGTAGGATGAAGTTAATAAAACTTATCTAGTCCTACCCCTTTATTGTTGCGTTTTTAGAATTTAATGTGGTTTATAAAAATGTATTTAGTGATCTGCAGGTTTTCATTTCTTCGCTGCAGCTGTTCCACAGATTAACTCCTTTGACTGATATACAGTGTGTTTTAGTGTTGGTACGTACAGGCTGTTTTTTTGAAAATGCATATTCCCCTGAGAATGTGTTTGTTTTCTCTTATTTGAAACAACTTTTGGATGCGCGGCTGTGGTAACTGATTCTGATTTGCTTTGTGCATGATCCGAGTTGTTTTGAGGCCGACCAAATCCTTGAATTTTAGTGCCTTCAGTTTGATGAAGAGTGGGTTTGATGGTTCTCTGCAGGTGCTTTTATTTGCAATTTTTATTGCTCTTTTTTGGAGTTTGAATATTATTTCCGTGTTTGTTTTATATGTGTTCCCCCACACTTCCACACAGTAGGTGATGTATGGGAGAATGAATGAACAGTACAAGGCGTATAGTGATGACTGGTTTAGAAGATATTTGACTTTATGTAATATTGCAATTAACTTTGCTATTTTTAGCTGTAATGTACTGTATATGTGACTTCCAGGATAATTTGCTGTCAATTATGACTCCAAGAAATTTTATTTCATTCACTCTCACTATTTCTATGTTATTTATCATGAGTTTCTTTTGTGAGTTATTTGTCCGATTTCCAAATATTGTGAATTTAGTTTTGCTTAGATTCAGTGTGAGTTTATTTGAGTCAAACCAACTCTTCAGTTTCTTTAATTCATCTGCCACTGTGTCCAAAAGTTGTTCCAAGTTATCTCCACAGCAAAGCAAGTTAGTGTCGCCTGCAAATAAAATGATTTGAAGTGTTTTTGAAACCTCACATATATTATGAATGTAGAGAATGAACAACAATGGTCCCAGCACCGAGCCCTGAGGCACCCCACACTTCACTTTCTTTAGTTGTGATTTACTGTTATTGATTTGCACATATTGATTTCTATTGCTTAAGTAGCTGGATATCCAGGAAAGTGCTAGACCTCTGATTCCATACTTCTGTAGTTTTATTAATAAGAAGTCATGGTCAACTGTGTCAAAAGCTTTTTTTTAGATCTAAAAATACTCCTAATGCGTATTTGTTTTCTATTGCAGATGTTATGTTTTCTACGAATTCCCTGACAGCGAGTGATGTTGTTCTTTTAGTTCTGAAACCATATTGTTGTTCACACAGTACATTATGCTTTGTGATGAAATCATCTAGCCTTGTATAGAATATTTTTTCTAGTATGTTAGAGAATTGTGACAGTAGGGAAACAGGTCTGTAGTTTGAGAGTACGTGTCTATTTCCGGATTTGAATATGGGTATGACTTTAGCTGTTTTCATTTTTCTTGGAAAAACACCGGTTTTTAGTGACTGATTACAAATATAAGTGAGGGGTTTCACCACACACTCAATATTTTTAACTGACGACATATCTAAATCATTGCAGTCTGTTGACTTCTTGCTCTTGAGCTTATTAACAATGTCAATCATTTCTTTTTCATTGGTTCCCTTTAAAAACATAGATTCTCTTACATTCAAAGCTTTACTTTCCACTTCATTCATATTGCTAGTGTTTGCAATCTAGAAATCATTAAACTCGTTTACAATTTCGGTTGTGTAATTACTAGTTATGCTATAAAGTACAAAGACAGTGATCCCAAAGTGATAATCCCTGACTCATCGCTGTACCAGACACCTTTTCATCCTCATTTTCAAGGAATGTCCCATCATTACAAGCACATAAATATTCAATCAGAATCATTAAAGCGCTGCAGAAACGTCTGCCAGTCAGAATGTGATTTCCTTGAGTGGGTCCTGATGATGCAGGATGAAAGTCACCGAAACTGTCCAATCAACATCACTCCACTTAATAAAAGACTTCTGCGTAGGATACACCGGTGTATCCTCGCTATGAGCTCCTCCAGAAGCCTCCTCTCTCCTTGTCTTCTCCTGCTGCATTTAAGCAGTTGGAAGATGCTTCATCATGGCGGAGGGGAAACGATTTCCGGGTTGAGGGAAGAGAGAGGAGATGAGGAGGCAGAATTCGTTGTAATGAAAAGTACCCCAGATCATGGTACCTTAATGACTGAATGCAGGTGTTGTTAGACTGGAGAAGTTTCGATACTACTTGGTACTGGATAGTCAGCCCCACTCACAGGACTTCCTGTGGTGATACCTCTCAAAGCTGTGATCATATTTATAACATCAATTCTTAAAAAGTTGGGTTCAAACAGATTGACTTTCACGTTTTTTGTAAATATACAGTCGTTCTGAATGTGATGCCTGAAACATGTTCCAAAAAAGTTGGGAAAGGAGCATGTTTACACTGTGAATATATCAGATTATCTTTTAACGGCACTCAGTAAGTATTTGTATTAGTATTTGGGAACTGAGGACACGACATGACTGTTTCAGCCTTGTTTCAGCTTGCAGCTGCCTGGCTTGTGCAGCACATGTCCTCCAGTCTGCTCCGTTCAACAAAAATCTCAGGCAGAATTCCTCTTCTTTGCGAGAACATAAGTCTTCTGAGGACCAGCACACTGCTGCATGGGAAGGTGAGCGCAATCAGGAAAACCAGCAGCAGCTGTGCCAATCAACGCACATGAGGCATGAGCCATCCCAACACACCTCTCTTTCTCCTGCAGCTGATTGCTAACCACACCCACCGCAACATATTCTTGAAATATACTGTATGTAATTTATGAAATGTTTTGTTCGTTTTAATTTCTAAATTTGTTCTGTGTCAGAAAACACCCCAAGAATTCACAACTTCAAACAATTTAAAAATAATAAGGACACCTGTCTCACTTCCTGGTTTTAAAAAAAAGGTGGGAATGTCATGATCATGCACTGGTGAACTTTCTATTTTTCGACACATTCATTGAATAATATTTGCTATCAGATGTGTCTCTGAACTCCAAGCAACTTAAACAAAAATAAACAACAAAAATAACATGGCTCCTCACTACGTCTACGCTGGGAAATTTAAAAAAAAGCTACATTTTGTCATCTTCATCAGATTTTCCATCTGACAGAGTTGAATTTTATAACATTTGATAAAAAATTTAATCACTAGGCGGTTGGCCCGTTATAAAGTTTAATAGCCAAGAGTTTGACCTTTTAAAATCCCAGCATAATTGAAGAGTAAAAAATCAAAACACCCTCAAATGACAGTTTGTCCCCATTCTCAAAAATGAGTGAATGACAGAAGTTTTTATTGTCTCTCCCACATGTCAAAAATGAAACTTTGTCAACAACTCCTGACTCATGACAACTCTGAGGAGACACATTATCTAAAATACGGAAGACTTTTAAATCACAGTGTTACGATCATAGAGGGCTCAGTGGTTGATGGTCAGCCATTTCCCATCGGCCCGACCCTGCTCGGAGGTCTGTCTGATTGCGTCCAGAGACATTTTGGTCTTAAAAAATGAACTGAGAGGTTCCACACTAAGTCAGAGTGCCTAAGTCATGCCCCTCCCAGTGGACCACCATGGGACCTAACTTTGGAAAAAAATGTTCACTGTTGTCAATGAGCAGAGACAAATTTTTTGTTTCCGTTTGAACTGTGCCATGAATTACACATGCTCACTTTACAAGACAATTTTTCAAGTGACGAAAGTCACAGTTTGTCGCAAAACTGTTCAAGTTTAAGACTGTGAAGTTATGTAATAAGAAAGTCTGCACCCCCAGATGTTGTGTAAGTAACGTCATGATCTTCTCCAAAAGCCAACGTTAGCCACTGAAGCTGCAATGACTGTGTGTTTTTGTGGTGGAATGTTGTTGGTCTTACTTGTTCTTTCTCTTCACGGCTGACAAAAGGACTTCAAACACAGGGATGTGATGTTGGTGTTGATGGCATATGTTGTGCGAGATGGGAGATGTAGTTTACTAAGCAGTTTCACATAAAATTAAACTAAACTATGACAAACCTGATGCCTGGCTACATAATCGGGGACTGCTGTGATTGGTGGAGCTGAACGGGATGGAAGCAGAGGTGATTGGTCAAATTTGTGGAAAAGCTGCAGACTTTGGACAAAATTGCAATGTCGCGCAGAATTCACAGGGACTGGTTGAATTTGCGTGAGTTGTTGCGACGGCAACATTGCAACTTCCTGGAGGGACTGACTAGGATTTCAGCCTATTTAATATAAAGCAGTGTTTCCCAAACTTTTATTTCTGGAGGCTCACTTTTAAGATGACAAATCATCAAGACCCAATTCACAATAAATCCTGGGAGAGTTCATTTGTGAACGTTCTGTCATTTCCACATCACCTTATATTATTCTGACACATGCATACACACGCTAAATACTTTATAAAAGAGAAATAAATGCATTTAGGCTGCGTACAACAGGCCATAGCACGTTTTTATTTCCTCTGATCAAGAAAACAAACCTTAAAAATGTTATTGGACTTTCCAGGCAACGTACCTTAATAAGTTAATATAAAGGTAAACTCTTAAGTTTTGCTGACTAGTTGGATCATTTTCTTTTCTTCTTTAAATTAACTTCAAGTTTTGAAGTTTAAAAAATGCATTTCCAAAATTGTTCACATGCCGTGCCGCTGTGAACCTGATTTGTCATTATTTGGGTCCTTGTAACCTTGGAACCATTATTCACTTTCACCTCAACAAGTTTAATCAATAATTTATGAAATACATTTTAGAGGGGGCTTTAAGAAAACTCAAAGATTCAAGTTTATCTAAAGAAGAAAAGTAAATTATCTCAACAAAACCTTTTTTAAAACTTAAAGAGCTTTAAATTAAAAAATCTAGTAGGTTGCCTTGAAATTTTGAGTTTTTCACTTTTACAGTGTAGGACATTTTAGCCCACTTCATAACCGAGAAAAAAATAAGTGCATTTAGGCAGAATTAACAGTAAAATAATACACACACTTTCATTATAGATGTGCAACAGGTATAAATCTTCAATTTAGCGGGATTCCTTCCATAGACTTTATTTATTTGAGTGACCCAAATAAAATCTCCTGTGACCCACCTGTGGGTCCCAAACCAGTCTTTGGGAATGACTGATAAGTAGTCTGTAGCTATTTGGACTGCTGGACTCATTTTTGCCCATGCAATTGCCGTATTTTGCTACTTTAATGGTCGTGTAAATGCATCAGTGGTAATGAAGAAGAAACAAAAAAAAGGTGTCAAGTTGTAACAATTTTAATTTCCTGTCAAGAACTTGATCAAGCACAAGAAAAAGCCTTTCACAACACAAGGAGAGACAGAGAAAGAGCATAATATTACAGAGATGATAGATGGCATCTGTTTTCACCTTCGTGTCACAGAAGAGAGAACAGAAAAAAAAAAAAAAAAAAAAAAAAAAAAAAAAAAAAAGCGAGAGTAAAAACTTGGTTCAACTTCTTTTTCTGTAGTGATAAAAGCTAAAAAAAAAAAAAAAAAAAGACTAACAATGTTCAAATCCTCTTGAGAACATACAGAATTACAATACAGAAACACTACAATACTACTGTAATCTCCCCGTCCCTCCCCTTTGCCCCGTCCTCACCCTCTAAACTTACTCCTGAAGCCGATGACCACAGATGAACAAATATCGAGTACTGTACACAGACACGAGTCGCCACGGCTCCGCTGAAACCAGAACTTTCTCAGGAGAGTGCCGACGAACTGCAATCGCAGCCCCAATCTGCAGGGTTTTTCAAATTTAGACTGTTTCGATTAAATAGAGGAATATAAACTCTTTAAGTGGCTGCTAAAAGGAGCCTCAGTGTCTTCTTTTTGGTGGCTGGTCTAAGTGCGACGGCGGTTACGCCATCAGTGGGGAGCTTGATTTTTTCACTTTTTGCACGCTTCTGCGAATTCACAACAGAAGCCACACAAGAAACGTGACTTTAATTTAGGGGGAATTAGGTCTTATTTGCATTTTTTTGCAGAAACAAACTGTCAAAGTCTGTCAGGGTGGCTCAAAAAAACACAAATAAAAACAAAAGATAAGTTTCAAATGGCAATCGTTCAATTAATTCGTCGAATATTGTGATTTTACACTGCTTGAACAAGGTTGGATGGCAGATTGGGGCTTTAATCAGACTTCAGTTCTCTCCTGTCTAACCATTCAAAGGTTTTGTGTATGTGTGTGTCCGACTTGTGCCGGTGTTGTGTGTCAATGCATTTTCATGTTTCAGGAGTTGCCTGTTTTAATTATGTGTACGGTGCGTGTGTGTGTGTAAAAGGCTTGTGCTGGAACGAAATTCATGATAAATGTGTGTGTACGAATGCGCCATAAATTCTCAAACGTACGGTGCCTTTATGATCAGATAGATTTTTATTCCTGATTCTCATAATACTTTTGCTGTTGCAGCTGTTAATGCAAACTCAACACCTTTGTGGAGTCTGAGGCCTGTCAGCCACTTCTGAGGTAGTTTGACATGCCCTGATGATGCCGTTTCTATATTTCACCTGTTAAAAAGATGTTGATGCCAAACTGCTTCGTGTTGTTTTATTCAGCACCAAAAATCTGAGAGAAGTTTTTATGTCGTTCACTTATTTTTTTTTGTTAAAATCAACGGTTAACCTTTCACATCAACATCAACAGGAAGTGTTGACTTTAACTGACAGCAAATTAACATAATGAAAACACCTCAAAGTAAAACAAATCAGGATTAATTAACTGCTACGCGTTGCTGGTGCGTGCAACAATTATTTTGTTTTAAAAATCACTCGAGTTGTTTTTTAATTTGAGAATTTACAGTGCATTTATCTGTAAAAAATTTAATGTGAGGGTTAGGTTTGTGTGTGTGTGTGTGTGTGTGTGTGTGTGTATGTATGTAGGTAGGGGTATTAACATCAGCAAGAGAAGCTGCTGGGTGTATTTTACAGTTTTACAGGAGGGGGGAAATCATACATTCTCTTGTTCAATTCGACTGCATTCTTCTTCACCAGGAGTAGAGGTGATAGTTGAGGGTGGATGGAACCTAAATAAGACACCAACCTCATCTTTCCAATGCTGTTACACTATCCTCCTATTTCAACTTTACGGCGGCCATCTTGCGACCCTTCTCACTCGTTTACTAGTAATCGATGTCTCATATTAGTGTCTTTTTACAGCCGTTATTTCGTGGCCGCGTTACTTGTCCAGGTTTCAGAATCAGAAACTCATTTATTGCAAAGCAGGCTCACGCATACAAGGAATTTGCCTTAATTTCATCAGATATGTCAGGGTCGCAAAATGTCGCAAGTAGCCATACATATATAATGTTGAAGTCCTTGTACAGTAGTAGAAATCCTTCATCAGGAGGGTTCACGTGATGCTGAGGAATGTTGGTTTCTGTTTTGCTGACAGAATTAGGCTCATTTGGATCAGATGCTGTCACCTGTCTTTTATTGTGTCAACTCAACTTTTTTTTTTTTTTACTTTTTTCTTCTTCCTTTTTGTTTAGCAAGTTTTTGGTTTTTATATGAAATCTTAGAAAAAAATCTGACACCTTTGAGAGGAGTTTGCACCCAACTGCCCTGTGTTCCCCGTCCTAACGGTATCCGACAGAAGTTACCTCAAACCAGAAACACAAATGCAACGATTTTTTGTTTTTTGGTTGTTGCACAGAAAAAAAACAAAACAAAACAAAGAAGTTAAAAAAATTTCCAACAGTGCAGAAAAATGCCTCAGAGATGCTCCACAGTCAGTTGTTGCTTAACTTCTACAGGCATGATCTGTTTTTGAGACACTTTATGAAGATTCAAAGTGGGGGGAAACAGAGAGGTGAAAATGTGATTGACTTTTGAAGGGCAGGAGGATCGTCCAGGCTCTGAGGGTCAACAGCTGTGAGCTGAGCGACAAAAAGGAAATCCTACTCTGCACCAAATCGCTGTTACTTTGACAGAATTCCCCACAGGTGTGAAACCACAGAGACCCAGGAGGAAGAAAAAAATAAACATACAGAACAGAGCCTGCTCATGTTTGACTGATGTTAAATGAAAAATGAAAAACTTCCTGTGTGTTAATGTTCAAATTAGCAAGGACTCAGGATCTAAATGAGTTTCCAAAAAACATAAAAACATAAAAATAACCCCCCCAAAAAAACAAAAATATTAAAAGAAACAGCGATACGATTACTTGACAACTACTTCTGATGAAAGTTTTACACCTCGTGCTCAGCTACACCTCTGACAGAGAACGACAAAGAAAGCTACATAAGAACTCTTTTACCCATAATGCCACATTCTAAAAGGCAGTTTTACATCTCCTACTCTTAACTAGTCTCCAGTATAACGCACTAATCTACAGTATAACACACTGTAAACATGTTTTAAAGACCCACAATAGAAACTGCTGCGACTGCTTGTTATCCTTGATATTGTACATCTTACATTAAGTCAGAAAATCCATATGAATAATCCATGTTTTTAGCTGCCGATACACATCAAGTGATCACATGCTGTATGCTAACCAGGCAGTGGCAAATGTGAAGTCAACTGTGAACAGTCCAGGATATCGTGCTCACTCACAAACTGGACCTCCAGCGCCCGAAGAACCCTGTGTTTACATGCAAGCTGAGAAATGACTTTTCAACAAAGTCCCTGAAATGACCTGTCGGACCGTGAACCGTGAATACACGTGTGCTGAAATCAGGGTTAATAACACAGTTATACAGTTTAAAGATTAGTAAAACCCGTCCTTCATTTTTGGATGTGAAGATTTGTATCTTCTAGGAAAAAACTTGTTGTTAAAAATCTATTTAATTATCTTATTTACAAAATGTTTCATCTTCACAACACGAGAAACATAAAAATATCAATATAAACAGCGTTTTTCAAAGACTGTTACATGTGTGAGTGTGAGTGAGAGTGAGAGCTCAGCATGGGT
Source organism: Lutjanus campechanus (assembly GCA_027495735.1). Classification (NCBI taxonomy): domain Eukaryota; kingdom Metazoa; phylum Chordata; class Actinopteri; order Lutjaniformes; family Lutjanidae; genus Lutjanus; species Lutjanus campechanus. The sequence continues at coordinate 3,549 of JAJHUR010087260.1, read as the reverse complement.
GGCGGCGATGGCGTTTTCCTGGTTAACACGATGAGATGTAGCGCATACTACACAGCTGTAGTAAAAGTACAAAAGATTCTTTGTAAACCCTGACGTGACGCGACGAGCCTGGTTTTACATCAACGTGAGCGACGGCAGACGAGCTGACTGACGGAGTCGTGTTTGCAGCTTTAAGAAAAATGTTATGAAAAAAAACAACGTACATTTATAGCTGCTTCAGAGTTTATACAGTGTACGTATATTGGCTGGTGGCAGCAGTTTTAAGACAATAATGTAGTTTCTTAAAGATTTTTGTAGGGCTGCACCGAATGTCGAAACTTCTACGAAGGTTTTCGAACAACATTTCAAATGTCTGCCGTTACATTTTAAAATTAGAACGAAGTCTCGGCCAGTTTCGTCAACATAACTGTAATTTGTTTCACCGCAGAGAAAATGTTGTTTCTAAAAGACTGAATGCCAACAAAAATGGACAATTTACAAGCAGACAATTTTATCAGATAAAACTGTGAATTTTTCTAAAGGATTACATCCATCTTTTTTCCAATAAATGTTGACCTTCAGACCTTATAATGCTCTGGAGTTATTGGAAATATTTCCATCACATGAGTTGGAAACAATCCTATGAAGCCATCACTGAAATCTAATTCTACAAATGGTATATTACTAATAATACCTAGTGTAGAGACTAATTTGTATCTATAACTGTGCAGAAATACTGGGTTTAAATAGAATAAATAAACATGAAAAAGAAAATGCTGAATGGAGCTTTGAGGCTTCAAACTATTCGGTACAGCCCTATATTTTTGTTTATTTACATATCATGTTTTTTGTTTTGTTTTTTACAAAGAATTTGTCGAGCTGTAAGTTTTGAGGCATTTTGTTTCCTTGCACATTCCTCTGAGGTCGTCAGACCTGTCTGTACGCAACTGCGAGAGGACTCTAGGATGTAAAAAGCCCTTTCAGAAACCGTGTCAGGGGCCAAAAAAATCATCACATTTTCACCTTCGTGTTCATGCCCCGGGGACCTTTCTGACTGTAAAGACAGAGAGAAGTTTTGGATGTCTGAAGAGGAGACAGTCACGTCTGGAGCTGCATGTGTTTGGAGGACAGGTGGTGGCGACGTTGGGATTTCCCCTCTCACTCTCTGCTGGCCGGGTGGTGACTGTGCATTCAGATGGTCTAGACTCCACCTGCTCTAGGTAGTCTGTAGGGAAGATGAGAAAAGATACAGTGAAGATGGTGACACAAACACAGAGGAGTCTGCAGTGTAGGACTGTCCCTGATGATATCAAAAACTCCTACATCAGCCTACATGAGTATGTTTTACCAGTAAGACTTTCACAAAATCAGAGAAAGTAAAAGTGTGCATCCTCCTTTAGTTCAGTTTTAAAATCAGCGCATTGTGGAGCTTCTCTTTCACGCCATGAATTAAGGATTTATTTTGCCCAAACCAGAGTTTGCTGGAACAGAGGAGAGTTGGAGAGTTTTATTTTGTTTCCGTCGAGTTTGAATGAGGCTGAAGTCAAAACGTCTGGTTATTTTGGCGAGAGCAATAAAACGGCTGTTTCTGGTTTAACTAAACATATCTTACTCTTTCAAAAAAACAAAAAGGTCCCTCACTGTTGCAGATCTTTTCACAATGGCTGGATTCCACCAGGTGTGGCTGCGTCATATTACAGCTGTGCCACATCAGCCGGAGCTGATCGCGGCCGTTCTAAACACAATACGAGCAGGTTGCTGGTGGGGGATGCAGCTGTGTGGAGGACAGATCTAAACTGTGGCCTAGACGTGCCATGCTCAGTGGAATCAACTCGCCGTAACAACAATCTGAGGCCGTCCGCGCCAAAAACAAGCAAATAAAGCTAGCACCGCCCATCCTGCACGCTCCGCAGCGCGCTCTGTTGAAGCGGCTGACGGCGCGTCACCTGCGCTCTGTTTCTATCACTTTTCTCTGCTTCCATCACAGTTAGTTTTGGTGTTTTGTGGCGATTTCGAGACCGTTAAGTTTACAGCCTGCAACGCTTGATGCACTGCTCTGTGTACAATGTAAAAAACCAAGAGCACAAGCTTGTTTCACATTCTCTCATCAGCTGATAATCAACACATGCTGGCATAATTATTAATATATATTATAATTCCTCCCTCAGCATTTCCATAAGCTTCTATCTGTTTCATCCTGGAACTGTGATGCACACTGACTGACAAAGAGGAACAAACAAAATGGTCAAGGGGCCTCTGAATGATAATTCTTTGACAGCCCTATTCTGCAGAGAGAAAAACTTCCACGCCTCATTTTCAAATTTTGCAGGAAGCGTTATTCTTAGCTGCAAAGTGAATTAAGAGAGGCATCCAGAGAGGTGTGACTCCTCTTTTCCTGCACTCTTCCTTCCCGACTTTCCATTGCTTACACGCGCCATTGTTTTGCATAGTTAGCGTCCTGAATTCAAACACCTGTTTTGTATTTTTTATTGTGAGCCCGGCAACTTCATGACAGGCTGACATTTACATAGATGACTCTCTCTGCTGCCAATAGACTGTGGGATAATGAAAAATATTTACTTTGTAGTGGGAGCACAGAGACACGATACACCTCTACAGTCCCCATTTGTTTGCCTTGTCAGCGGAAGCGTACGGGAGTAACAATAAACATCTGCCGTCACTCTAACTTTCACTGTGCGCTGCTGGAAATTTCAGAGCGGGTTACCTAAACAATCACATTTATAATTCATGTAACCATGTAAGGGTCACATATATCAGCGGCATCATGACACACAAACTGAGGGGGACGATATGGTGGGTTGACTTATGTCATGGTTCAAGAGGATACGCCACCGTCTTGTCTTAATGCCGTTTGCAACAGCTCCCTGGAAAAACAGCTCATTTATTCCATCCACTCCCCAAATAAGCACATTCCAGCTGCTAGTGTCTGCTGTGGGCTGCAGGGGAGTGGCTTAATAAAATCCCCTAATTTTATATCACAATATCGATTTATATCATGACACTGGACATTCTGTCTGGTTCTTTCATCCATAATCATATACAAATACAGTACTTTTGCTTATTTATTTGCACCATTAACCACAAAGAGATATTAAAATAAGACCAACCTTGTTAAAATAGTACTAAAAAAAATCTCTGACAGCATAATAGATTTATGGTATACATTCTAATCTAAATCTAATGCCGTCTAATACAAAAGTCCTCCTATCATTTCAGTTATAATGTTCAGTTTGGACTTCAGTCAGAGTTGAATTGATTCAGCTTTAGGGTCAACGTGGAGTTTGTGGTGCTGTTGAACTGTAATTCTAATAATATACTATTAACACGTGTCAATACAAAACAAGAGCAATGCTAACTAGTTGACATTAAGTTGAATTTACACCTCTTTAAAACTGTTACAAACATCACAAAGGGACTTTATGTAATTTAATGCGGGACTGTTCAGTTTGACAGATTTGATAAGATTAGCTCGCAGCAAAAGAGAGGAAAAGATGGTGGCTGATAGTAGGGATGTGTTTGATTAGTGGTCTGGTGTAAACTAGCTTATAA
>JAJHUR010087259.1:2307-12820 GCA_027495735.1 Lutjanus campechanus | reverse complement strand
GTTTAATTGGGTGAATGAGTTGCCAGATTTACTAGCCCGACACGGCATTTTATTTTCCCTGCATTGTTCCTCCTTATGCTTTCTTTTAGTGAAGCCACTTCAGTGATTTGACCATCAGGGATCCTACAGTGTAATTTAAGCAGCCCCATCTTTCTTTTTTTCTTAAACTCCACACCCCAAATCCTGACTGTAACCATTAGCCCCCCTGTCAGGTGAAGGGCTTCTCCTGACTAGCTCCCCGCTGCGCAGGAGGAAATGTTTGACCCCGAGCGATGGAGGCTCCTGCTCCTCCTCAGTATGGCATGTGAAGAGGGCCCTGGTACTGACAAAGGAGCTGAGCCGAGGCTGTCCTCCACCCCTCTGAGACATCCCACACACAGGGGCGCGGAGGTCAGGCCTCTCAAGACATCCCCCCTAACCAAAGTCTGTTGCAATTAATTGTCCCTGTCACAAAGTCTTTGTGTCACAATCTCAAGTTTCCACATTGCTCCCCGTGCCCTCTCTGACAGTAAATGGTCACCCTCCTCTTTGTTGGCTTGACACTGCATTTGTAAAGGCCTGTGACAGAGGCGAGAAACAAGTTCTTCTGTCCCCTTCCCACGGTGGCAGCCCCGCTCAGTCACATGCTAATTGAAGAGGTATTTACTTGATTAATTGGGCATCTTTTGGAAAAGCAGCAGAGGTTGATGTCTGGTGTTTTTGGTAAAAATCAAAACTGTAATTAAAAAAGCATAGCCAGCGGCTCCCTGTGGTGAAACAGGATGATTTCCTCTTATTTTGTTGCTGTCATTTGCCACACTCCTAAGGGCTTTTCATTTATCCAAAGTGACATGAAATATCAATTGTCCTGTTTTGGAAGTTAATTGGGGTCGAATGCCCTTTGCATACAGACGCCATGGTCAATGCTTGGAGAGAAGAGAGAGGAAAGAATTGATTTTCGTTGTTCTTTAGGGAGAGTAAATTGTTTTCCTGTGTATTTCTGTCGGAAATGTTAGAAATATCAGTAACAGTGTGTTGTACCCCTGAGTAAGGTATCTCTTTACTGTGTGCTGAGTTTGAAAAAGCTGTTCTTGACACAGAAAATGAATCAGGATGGACAGATCACTGAAATATTTGGTATTTGTGATAAGTTGTGTGAGTACATGACTGATCTTTTGTATGCACTGGAACCATTAGTAACATTTTTTTTTTTTTTGCACATTCATGACTGGATGCTCAAGGACCTTTTCTGACTCACAATTTAAAAAACAAAACTATTTTTAGACTGCTCTGTTTTATACGATGATTGGCAGCTAACTTCTCACTTTTTACCACAAAATCCTCTCCTATCTAGAGACAACATATGCTGGGGTCATGTGAATGGTTGCGTCTTCACTTTCAAATAGACGTTTTATTTTATTTTATTTTTTATTTTCATTTCATAAATCACTAGTTTCACAGCTGTGGTTGTTTCAAAACATTAAATAATGTGTGCAAGCTGCTGAAATACTTAGGCTGGTTGCAAATACACTGAGAAACCTTTTAGTCAATATAATAATTTAGACACAGTTAGATTGTTTGTAAATGACTGCTCACTCATTCAGTCAGTGGTCAGTCTGAAGAGCTTCAACACCTGCATACCTGAGTGGGAGATTTTCACTCGCTTCATAAAATGGGTAGGGCGGGGCAATATATTGATATTATGTCAATATCGTGATATGAGACCAGATGTTGTCGTAGATTTTGGATATCATATTGTGATCTGGCATAAGTTTTGTTTTTTTGTCGGTTTTAAAGGCTGCATTACAGCAAAGTCATTTTCTGAACTCACCAGACTGCTGTAGCTGTCTTTTCCCACTAAGTTATTATATCCACATTACTGCTCATTACTTAGCATATTTTGTGAAAGCACCAATAGTCATTACCACCGTATTATTGCAATATTGAGGTAAATGGTCAAAATGTATATATCAGGATATAAATATTGTATCGACTGAGAGCTTTAAAAATATCAAAATCTCTTTTATAAGCCGCATGGCTAAACGATTAATTGAAATGTTATAGAAATCGCAATATGACAGATTGTAATTTTCAAATTACTAACTGAGCAGCACTTAATTACTCTTGATTACCAATATGCATGTTTTGTGGTATTGAGTAATTTATAGGGTAATATGCAGTGAATAAGTGTGTAAACTTTGCAGTCCTTTGCAGAAATTAACACGTGTGGGCCTTAAACATTTCTTCACTGAAAGCTAACTGTCGTGTGAATTAGGGCCTGCCGTGCATGAGGAGAGGTGATGTGACTCATCTGCAAACATGTCGAAACTTTCCACCTCTTCATTACAGCACATCTAGAGCTGCTTTTTGTGTTAATCTATTTCTATCCAACGTGGAACGCATGTCACTTGGCTCGGGTGTTTTACACGCCGACTAGGAATGTTTCCCAAAGGCTGTTTATGTGCAGCCGGTTTCTAAAGTTTGCCTCTTCACCACAAAAGCAGCAGCAGCTACACTTGCTGGTTTGCATTTGTGTCAGAGCCATTAGGATTCTGGTTTAGAGTGTAACTTGTGCTTCTGCTACACTTTCTGACTGCTCACATACACCGATATATGCCCCTTAAAATGTCATCTTAATGTTAATTTCATGCCGTTTTATTCCCGGAACTCAACAGTCAACATGTTTAACATATAAAACACAAACATTGTGTGTGTGTGAGAGAGACGACATCCACTGAGAAGTTTGTTTGTTTGTTTATATTCCCTTTTAGGCGGACTACTACACCTGCATAGCTACCATAGTGTACCTGCGGAAGGAAAACTGCCTTTACCAGGCCTGCCCCAGCCAAGACTGCAACAAGAAAGTGGTAGACCAACAGAATGGCATGTACCGCTGTGAGAAGTGTGACAAAGAGTTCCCCAACTTCAAGTATCGCCTCATCCTTTCTGTAAGTCAGAACCCCGCACTTTCTATAAAACTTCTGACTTTTTCATGTGTCGCACATGCAAGCGAACACAAGCATATATGCTAATATACACGTCTTAACTGGCTGTTCTTCCTGCTTCATCCTGACCAGATGCTTCTACAAGTCCTCAGTTGCTTTGCTTTCATTTTCTTCACTTGACTTTTTGTCAAGAATTGCACATTCTTCCCCCTTAGTCCTGAGCAGATGCTTCTGCAAGTCCTTAGTCCCTTTCCTTTCTGTTCCTTTGTCACTGTGTGTCAGGCGAGACACGCTACAAATCACAGTTAAGCTGAACTCAACTTTCCACAGCGCTTTGCGACACTGTAGCTGACCACATTTGGCCGTTTTGTAACTGTGTTGCTGCTGTCAAAAATATCTAAATATATCGATACCGAATATTTGAAATGCTTTCAATACTCATTTTCCACAGTATCGATACTAAAATACCAGCTGCACTTTCTCGCTCTCTCTCCTCTGTGACGTGTGACACTGTCTTATTCATCTTACCTTTTTATATTTACCTTTTCATAAAACCTATAAATTAATTAATAAATACATTTTCCCTGTGGTATCAAGTATTGATATTTCTCAAGGTATTATATCAAAATGAGAAATTTCAGTATTGACACAAAGTTAGTCTTAAGCAGATGCTTCTGCAAGTCCTCCTCTCCTCCTCTGACTTACTGCTCTTATTCCTCCTTCTGTCTCTCAGGACTCCAGACACTCTCTCCCCTCATGGCCCTCTCCCTGTGGTTCAACATTGCCCTGATCTGCTCTTTACAGTTAAATTTAGAGACATTTAGAGCATATTTTTACACTTGAGTTTAAATCACAGCTATGTCGGGTTAATTGCTACAGCTTTCAATGCTCTGCTGTTAGTCATTTACAGAAAGTGCACGGAGGACCACGAGTGCAAGGCTTTTCTCTCAGCCCGTTTGCAAACAAACATTATTTAATTTAAAAAAAAGCAAAAAAACAAACAACATTGAATACAAAAACTGACTTAGTCAGCAACAGAGAAATTACAGCCAGGCATCTGAAATAAGCGGCTTTTGTTTTGTACCACTCACCAGTCAACATATTGTTATTCTTCACAAGCTGTAACATAAGCTGTGAATTTGCTTCCACTGTATGTATCACAAGAGCTCCGTGACTCTGCGTGTTTTGCCAGGCTTGCCAGCAGGATATAGGCCAATTAGAGGATGTAATGATTTCTTAAGAGCAGAGAGATGTGTTAAGTTAAAATGCCATATTTAAGTAGTCAGCTATTCTATCAAACTGTCAGATTTATGCAAAATTTAAACATGAGCACATTGATCTGTTCATGTGTATGCATCTAACTTTTCTTCCTATTTCCTCTTTTCCTTTTGTTTGTCTATATTATCCGACAGGCCAACATTGCAGATTGCGGGGACAACCAGTGGGTGACTTGCTTCCAGGAGAGTGCAGAGGCCATCCTGGGCCAGAATGCAGCTTACCTCGGGCAGCTCAAGGACTCGGTGAGACTCTCCTTCCTGAATATAATACTGGCCTCAGGAAATGGCCAGGGCAAGAGCTAAACCTCAGAATTTGTCACTGCCAAACGTGCACTCTCACAAACACACTCCTGCACAGACAAGTTTGTGTTTAAGACATCTACTGCGCTTTGTTTCTCCCAGAAATAATTACAGTGGAAAACCTCTTAGGGTGTCTTTATTTCTCATGCACATTACCATCTCATTGACATTTGTTTGTTTATTACATCAGTATAAAGTAATGAAACACGCAGCTTCGCTATTGACTGAATTGACTGTTTCAAAATACAGTACAGCTGTTTCAAACACTTTTGTTATTGCACAATGCTTTTATTACTCTACAAATACAGCAGATCTACGATATATAGCATAAAATATAGTTAACTGTAGTTTCACTGCTGCGTGTCATTGGCTCGATTAGGAGTTTGTCATAAGCTTTGAGGAGACATTTTTTCATAGAGAGAAAATTAATTTCAGTGATTTCAGTGTGCTCACAATGACAGCCTCAGGTAGCAAAGTATCATGGGAGTAAAGTAAAAAAAAAAAAATTCTGTAGTTGAATTTTTTCCCCCATGTGTTGTCATGTATGAAAAGACATCTAATGAACACTATAAGTGGATTATTTGATTACTTAAAATGAATTATTTAAGCAGGCTTGGGCATAGAAATGATTCTGCCCCGAGCTTTTTGGTCAATTAAAGCGGTTTCCACTGTTTTTCTGTTTTAATATTTATTTAATATTTTGCAATTCAAACTGTGATGAAACAAACATTTGATTAATAGAATATTTGTTATTCTTGAAATTGAGCCGATCGAATGTTTCTCAATTTCAGAATGAAGCTGCTTTCGACGAGGTCTTCCAACAAGCCAACTTCAACACTTTTGTCTTCCGCAGCAGAGTGAAGCTGGAAACGTATAATGTAAGTAAGAAAGAAATGGTAATTTTTCTGATGAATTGCCTCGGGGTGTGTTGTTATCACAGCATGCTTTGCAGACAGACCATGTTGCTGCAATGTAGAAAAACATGCCTGTGTTAAAAACCTGGGAGAGGGAAAAAAAAACAGCACAGCCTCAATCCTCTGAACCACCATCATTCCTTTACAGACTGAAATTGCCTGCCACAAAAACAGCTCCTTGGTTTTTTTTTTTAGCCGTTTGTTTGCTTTGATAGTTTTCCCATTCATTAACAAAACGACCCTGCTTTCATTTTGACTGACAGAACCATCTCTAAGAAAAGAAAAAAAAAAACTGAGTGTTTGTCTGAGAATGCTGCTCATTTTCAGTGGCTTTGTGAAGGATGCACACACAGATTAGTCGTGGTCACTATTTCCTGTAGGCCGCACAGATAGAGGTTTGTTGTGAGGGAAGCACATAAAAGAATTGATTGGGCTGGGACTCTGAGCAGGAAGTCTGGAGCCGGGCCAGAGGCGGCATCCGCCTTCGACACACAGAAGAGGCCACTGTGTCTGTCACATTCAGCGCAGCATCCGAACTGCCAATGGCACTGCTACAAGCATGTATTGGCTGCTGCCTCCAAACCCCATATTCCTTCAACAGAGACACCTGCAACCCCTCTTTCAGTTTTATATTCTGCTGCTCAATGCTACAAGCCAGCCATTGTGCCGCACTCTTGCATGTTGTCGTGTGCGCGCTGTTGTAGATGCTTGAAGTGGGACTAAGAAGGTCCTTAACAGTTAATGATACCCATCCATCCTGTTGTATCATGGTGAGACTTAAGCTTCGTTGAGCTACGGAATTTATACTCCTGATTTCTAATTCAATCAAGACAAGTCACATGAGGACTAAGATTAAATTACCCATTATAATGACATTAAAACACACATTCAAAGGGCACCCTGCTCATAACTAATGTCGGGAAGGTTGACATCAGACCTTTGGCCAAAGCTGAAATAATCAATTAGTCAGTCTAAAAAAAAAAGTCAAAATCTCATTGAATATGTCTCTAGATAGATAATAGATGAATTAAGAGTTAAAATAATTGTTAATTGTAGTCATATACAATATATTACATATAGCTAAGTACAGCTAACAGCTTACTGTTACTATATTAGAAGATAATGAAAGAATGATCAAGATTTATTTGCGGGTGGGGGGCGTTAGGGGAGAGTATGTCTACCATAAAAGTAATATATAAACCTGCCTATTCAAAATGACGGCTCCGCTTTTGTTTTCTTTCTCTGCAGAGGTGTAAGTTTAGTGTCTAAGCTATTTATTCATATCCAAAGTCAGCCGTGTTTCCATATAGTTAGGGGACAGTTTACTTTTTACTTGCAACAGCTCCCTGTGCTCTTCTCAACCTCGTTAATTAGTCTCTTGTCCTCTCTATTGCTTTGATGCGGGGAAACGGGAACATCAAGGACGTCAGCATTGTTTTTGACCAGATAAAACAGACCGGAGGTGAAGCTAGTGCGCAAAACTTGGTATAACTAGAACCGGGGCAAACAAGCAACAAAAAAAATCAGCTGTTCACTCACCCGCATCCCCTCCAGTTAGAAAGCTCGCTGTATTAGTCTGTGACCTGCTGTAGCCTGAGGTAAGAGATCAAAGTGGAGGAAACAAGAACCTGCATGTAAGAAGTGGATTTTTTTTTATTTCTTCCAGCAGAAAATAAAAACATGTTACATGTAAAACATGTGATGTATGTGTGAGCTAGCTCTTATATTGGTCAATATTACATTTGGGGCATTGGCACTGATCCTAGAACAGCAATTAAATGTAACTTTTGCCTGGAGTTTAGAATCTAATGTCTGTTTTTGTTGGCTTTTGGATCAAAGCTAGCTCATGCATGCATTACATAATGTAAACATTTATGATTTTTAATACTTTGCCCTTTATTTTGCTCAATATTGTAATTCTGCTATCTTGTGAGCAGCCCCAGACTGATTCTGAAAGCCACCAATAAGTGTTTAGGAGCTTATTTAAAAAAAAATCTCTAGCAGAGCACAACCCTGGACTCTCTTAGCAGACACTGTTCTTATCTGCTCACGCATCCTTCTCACCCTTTTCACCTCTGACCAGTTTGCATATCTGGTGGACAGAGCATGCAGGAGGCAGGTCATGACACAAAAAATACACTGCAGAAATCAGTGCTTTGTTCACAGCACATAGAAGACGGCAGACAAGGCTACAGACTCATCTGAAATAATGACTGTTTTTGGATTTATCAGTGTTACGTGTACATTTACTGTCCAGTTGGCACATATTTTCGTCTGCGTCTTTATGTAAATGACCTTCCTCCTTCAAACTCAGATGTTTGTATTCTCGAGTCCCCAGTTGGACATTTAAAAATGAATCAACACACACTTGTTCTCCTGACATTGACCCGCCTCTATTCACACATGTGCTCGCTCATACATTTCACACTTTGTACCACAGCACTGGCAGGACAAAGTCTGTTTAATGGGTAACACTTAATAACAACCACCATCAATAAATGGTAAATTAATAGTTAATTAAAATAAAATTAACAGTTATCTTACTGTTAACAAACAATGAAATAAAACTAATAATTACTAATTATAGTAATGCTATATTATGTTATTTTATCGTTAGTTTGTGTAATATAAAATTGTTTATAAACTATATATTGTATCATAGCTGATAAGACAGATCTGATTACAAATTATATCATTACTTAGCAGTAATTAGTAATTGTTTTTAATTTACAATTTATTAATGATAGTTATTATAAAGTGTTATCGTTCAGAGTTGCAGTACATGAGTGAAAAAGAGTCAAGACACCGACAAATCCTCGAGAGTCAACTCAAAACTACATTCAGTCTTGTCCAGCTGTAATTAATTCTGTCATTCTGGCATCAACATTTTTAAATAATCGAGCATAAATCCATTTTAAGGATAAGTATTGGGTGCCATTGACAACCAAAAGCGATGCCACTTAACATAGTTTACTTGATGCTAATAAATCAAAACACTCTATGATTAATTACGGTGTATTCATCAAAACAAGTGTGATGCTCAGTTGGTTCATGTGGGCGAGATGCCTTATTTAATTATTTTCACACAAATCAAAGTTTTATTTGGCACTCAAAATATTGATGTATTTGTAGGTAATTGTGTTTTAACTCTCAAAATGTCAGTGGATGAATGACTTGATCACTATAAAACATGTTATCACTGTCAAAACACAATCTTTTAAATATTACCACTCAGCACTCGACTCTTTGATGGTCTTAAATGTTTAACTTGCCTGATATCAGGAATGCCTGCTCGCGGCTGTAATATTCAAACAGTTGTGCCGTTATTAAGGTCCCATTTTCCCCTGTAGGCCGTGTCTAGACATGGTAACTGATTTAAGTGTCTCACAAGGATGACACTGATGAAAAAAGGGATATTGAACATTCAAGGCTTTTCATTTCAGCGCTCGCCCAGTCTTGACCACTGCGGGCCAAGTTTCAAACAGAAATGTGGCGGATTTTCAAGCAAACTGCTGGTCAGATAATATTTTTATGGATGGGGGGACATGTATTTTTTATCTTAATTATTCGTGATTAATCTGTTTTTAGCATTTTTAAGCTATCTGTTAGAGAAAATGCACAAAATTTGCAACCCTTATCGGAATCATAATAATAAATATAAATTTCCCCTTATTGTCCAAAAAGTTATCATGCATTCCATATTATAGTCTCATTTCTAAACCCCATCTATCTTACAAAATGCTAATTACAGGATGAATTCTTTTGCATTATTCACACAGTGCAGGGTGAGAGTGTGAGTGTAGAGCAGTGAAGTGGTTTCCAACACTGGTTGTCCTGCTCACTGCTGGTTTTTCAGGGCTGGTAAGAGCCACTGATGTAGCACCACTGTGTGCAGTGATCAAATAAACACAGGTGAGACGCAGGTTAAGGATTTAAAGTGAAGATTTGACTGTTTTTTCAGTTATCTCATCAGCTGCAGGTGCATAAGTGTCCATGTCGATTTTTCACTCGACTCTTCAAACTCGCTGCTCCCTTTTAAAGGCTGCACAGCAAATAAAACGTCTCGTTTTACACGTATGAAATGGTTAGTTTCCTCGGCTGTTGTTTGCTGTAAGTGTACCTGGCAAGTTTAAAGCTGTTAGAGGAAAAAAAGGTCACAGCGGAACAAATTTATGTGTGTGTCGTTCCTGTTGCGCTCATGTGGATACACACATGCAGCAGTGGCTGTGGTGGTGGTGGGCAGCAGCAGCAGCAGCAGCACAGGTTGTCCAAAACACCTGACTTGGCTGTGTGATGTTGGCTGCTTACAGATTCACACGCACATCTTACTCACCCACTCATCAACTGCAAACACGTTGAACACCGCTGTCAGTGTACGTGGTGGATGGACGTACCACAAGAACACTGTTATCATGTTTTCTTTAAGATGAGCAAGAGGTCGTTCATTTTCAGTGGGCTAATTATCAGCCCTTCATTTAAAGAAGGAAGAAAAGCCTACTTTTACCGCAATATAGATTAAAACCAAATTAGGTTGTAGAAATTATATATAGACAATTTGCCTAAATGCTCTAAGACTGCATTTTCTGACATTTATGGGATCTGCTATCATTTGGTTTATAATTTTAAATCTGCAGATGTTTTAAACATGGTTCTTGTATTTAATTTGAATGCTTCGACAGCACTTGTCAGATCGGAGAATAATGTGTTTTTAGCACAGGTGCACATTTGTAGGTCTTGTTAATTAAACTTGGTTAAACTAAACAAAATCAAGGTGCAAATATGCTTATTTTGATCAACAACTTCAAATCACAAATCTGAATTTCCCTCTTCCCTTAAAGCGATATTCCACCTTCTAGGATTAACCAACGTATTATATACTCACCACCCTGTGGATGTGATGGTAGATGAAAATCTTCAATTTCCAAAACAGTCCTGGAGTTGTAGGAGGAACAGGATAGCAGCCTCGTCCAGTACAATGGCAGTGACTTGTGACCACCGATAAAACGTTAAAAATAGCACACAAAACAAACACAAAAATTCTCCATCCTGCCATTTTCGCCATGTTTTTAGCAGAAATATCAGCTGTTGCAGGTAGCCG
>JAJHUR010087256.1:8877-32243 GCA_027495735.1 Lutjanus campechanus | reverse complement strand
AAAAAAAAAAAAGGGTGGATACAGAAGTAAAGTAGGTTAGATACAAATCCAACACTTAATGATCACATTTTCACTGTAATATGACAGGGTGACTAGGATTCTACATTTATAAGTGGTGTTGACATGATGCATATAGTTTTAGGATATATTGTATTATTTATCAAAATATTTATGATTTTAATGTGACTGTCATTAGCAGCAAACAGCAAAACAAGTGATGTAAAGGTTGATATCATTCAATAGATATTCAAAAAATTATAGTATTTGGGGTGCCCTGGTAGGTCAATTGATAGAGTACATACCCCGTGTACTCAGGCTCTGCAGCAGCCGTGGGTTTGATTCCAGACTGGAACTCTTTGCTGGATGTCCTCCACCCACTCTCTCTCTCCCCACTTCCTGTCCTATGACAGTACAGGCTAATGTTACAACAAAGCAGTAAGAGGTTTTGCATTCACAGATTCTCTTTCATGCCATGGTACCAGCTTTGTGAGGCTGTACTGAGGCACAGGGGTGGTTGGAGATAAATGCAGCATGTTGACCACCTTACTTAAGCATGTTAGAATAATTACATTTGATAATTAGCACAAAACTTACAATAACAGCGTGTAGGGTTTTGAAACATCTAGCAGTGAGGTTGTAGATTGCAACCAACTGACTGCTGCAACTACCGCTTGCCCAATCCTCCCCTTCTAAGCATATGGGAGAAACTACGGGGGCAGTGAAACTCACAAAAACTGCAAAAGGCCATATCTAGAACCAGTGTTTGTTTTGTCTGTTCTGGGCTACTGTAGAAATATAGCAGTGCAAAACCGTGGCTTCTATGCCCAGTGTAGATATAAATGTCTCATAAGGTAACAAAAACACAACAGTTCTTATTTTCAGGTGATTATGCACAGATGAAAACATACTTAATAATATTATAGTCCATTCCTGCCATACTCTGGCAATAGATCCCCCTAAAGTTTACACACCGATCCAAAGTTCAGCAGAGGCTGATGGGAATGCCATTAGTTTTGCAGACACCAAACCAGGCGTTTTTTAATGGGGTCATCAAAGTCATTAGGGTTCATCCTCTGTTCATCTGTGCAAAATGTTACGCCAGTCCAACTGCTAAATTTTGAGATCACAGAGTAAGTAGTGCTGTTGGAGGTCAAAATGTCAATGGCTCACCAAAGTTATGCAAATTCAATCTATTCAATATCCTGTAGATGTTCAGATATTGCAATCTGGACCAAAGAGGAAGTGTGACTGACAAACAAGCCAACATGTCCATTCCTTGGACGTGGCTAAAATCATCACAGGGTCAAGGAAAAACTAAACATAATGTGTTATGTCACTGCTGATTACATATTATGAAGGTATGTATCACAGTGTAACATGATATTGTATCTAAGATCTTTTTAGGTCTGATAATAGCTGTGATATAACATGTCTCCTCCTACAGACGTCTGCAGCAGAGGCCATTATCTGTTTGAACTTTAACATCAGTTAAAAGACATCTCACATCTGTTGTGATGCTTCCAGCAATGACACAATATTATTACATATTTTTATTACAAAGTTTAATTTATTACAAAGGTTTTTGTTTTTGTACTAATTTAAAAAGATGTTTTCATCTTGTACATTGACACAAGAAAACTGTAAATGATCCTCATCCAAATTGGCAGTCAGCCTATATACTGCATGTTTACAAGCATGAGTGATTTGTACCTCCAAGAACGTAGGTCATTTTATAGTGTCAAAAAGAGGAACTTGGTGCAGAGAAAATGCTGACATATTTAGGGTTACAAAATGTGAATGTCTGGCAGGAAACAGTCACATGTTAGACACTCAGTGCACTCAGAGTTTAAATTATCATTACGTTAGCTGTCTGCAGTGTTACACGCTTACACACAGGTCTCAGTCCATCTTTTAAATCGTAACATCGAGTGTTAAAAGTGAGCTAAACTGGTTACAACTAAAACATTTTCCCAGCGTATGTGTGAGAGATGCAAAGAAAGAGAGTCAAAGAGAGATAATTAGTGAAGATGAGGTCTTGCCCTCACATATTAGATCTCAGAGTGATCATGGTAATTTGGGGGTTGGTAATTGTGGGGCCGGGGGTTACAACACAATAGCACCCTGCAAGACGAAACTGAGGAAGACAAAGCAGCTCTGGCTCGTTTGGTTTAATAAGGTTCCACACAGACAAACCCAGATGGTTAATTGAATCACTTCGACCGCCAGTTGCATTTTATAAAGAGTATGTTTCAAAAAAAAAGACGCCCTTTTCTCTCCCTCATCTTATAAAGTATTGCGAGAACAACAATGTCTGCACATTTGAAGTACCACTAACATATCATCCTCAAAGTGTAATTTAGTTTATTCATAAAAGCTAATCAAGCCACGTAAAATACTGCAAAGGGTTTTAGAATTTGGCGTGCTGGTGTTGAAAGCCATGGCGGTTGCCTTTTAGGTGAAAGCACTGTTGCGCAAATGATGAAGTAAAACAAAAAGACACTGCAATCGAGCTTATTTATCTTCCTTCCCAGAGCTCTTTACCCAAGTGGCATCAGTATCAGCCGCTGTTTTATCTGCTGCTAAACTGGGTCCTTTTGCATTTCTCATCTGCTGGGGGAGAGGATTAACTGCTTGATTCATTGACAGGCTTTTCTCTGGTTTTTGGCACTGAGCAGAGTTTTGATCTGAAATGGCACCAGAAAGAAACAGGTCATCCACATATTGAAAGTAATATATGGCCATGACAACACACCAATTCTTAATCAGCTAATTTAAGTGTCTCTTTAGGTGGTTTTGCGAGTGTAAACGAGTGGTAATGGAAGTATTTTCCCTCATCTGTAACTTTTTGACAAAATTACATATGGCAGCATTCAGCATACATGCATGTGGATCTGTAGGGGAGACTGGGGACGGTTGCAACACTTTTTGCAGTTCTCTCACTTACTCAGGCAATATTTGGACTAGACCAAACAAATCTTTATATATTTAACTTACATCTGTCTGCTGCTTACCGTTTAAAGATGATAACATGACACATTGTTCACAGTATTATTTTGAAAGGAAGAAGTCAGACGTTGCAACTGACCCCAAACCTGCAGACAGTTGCAACATATTAAAAATTGTTTTATTGTTTATGCATAGAAAATAGACCCACCTTGTCAGTGTGCATTGGGTATTTGGGTGACTCATCTTTTCATGTAGCCCCCAGTGACTCGTTATATATATTGAAAAAAACTGTTGTGTGGTCTGTTTTAATATGGCTGCTTGGGTTGGGGACGTTTGCAACAACTCATTGCAACTGTCGCCACCCTAACCACACACATAACAGACATGTGCTGGTTAGACACAGTGATCTTTACGCATGCTAACCATGTCACTTAGAAGTCAATAAAACAATTATTCAAACTCAATTCAGATTTGTGATTAATTTATATTAAGGTCAGCACAGTATGACAAAAAATACAGCTCATGAAAAAACTACTGTCACTGTCACCCCCCTTTTTAGTTTGTTTGTTTTTTAAATAAATGCAGCAGCAGATTTAACTATTTGTTCTTAAGGGTCTTCATTCTGAAGCCTAAGAGTTTTTCCTAATGACACATAATATAAAGGCACATCAGGTCAATGTTCCTGTAAAATCTAATATCTGCAGCACCTGATGACACTCAATCACACAGAGTACCAACACACATACACAAACACACATGAGATCAACTCCCGTGTGCCCCACTGTCCATTGATTTGGTAACTCCCTGTCAAAGGCAGGATCAATAGATTCATCCACTGCGGGATCATAAACAGACGTCATGCAGCAGATGTTCAGCCTGATGTTGTGCTCTCCCCGAAGCCTGCACCGAGTCCCACATGAAACATATTCTCATCATTCAGTCATAATTGTTCGGTATACGGAGTAAGAGTGATGTGAGATGTGATGTGATGAGACTATTGATGTGTGAAAAGGATCTGAGCCTAAATCAAATTCTCAGCAGCACCAGCATGTGGATCCATGTCCACGTGTGAGCTGGTGAACACTGAACCTGTGGAGTATGAGTTGTGTGTAAGAGAGAGGTCAGACCACCAGCAGCAGTCCATGTCAGCTGGTATATTTGATGACTGTGGTCGACTGTGGTCTGTGGGCGGCAGTGGACAAAGAGGCGGTTAGCTGGTCAGCACAGTGTGTGTGTGCGTGTGTGTGTGTGCGTGTGTGTATGTGTGCTTGTGCTTTTTTCATATGCATGAGGACAAGAGAGAGAAAAATGAGGAGACTCCTTTTGCTGGTCTCACCTTCTTTAAGAGGTTCAGATGTTCAAAATCCAAGAAAACAAAAACATCATGCCCTTGTGTGATGGTGTCATGACAAAAACACGTTGAAAAGATCCTATACTTTACGTTTTTTTTGTTTTTTAAACAAACAAAAAACTCAAATGCAGGAAACAAAAGAAGTACTTTAACAGGGTGGAGGTTCTGGTTAGTCTTTGCTCTGCCAATTTAGGATGGAAAACCATTAAAATCAAGATGAGATCACATCCTCATTCACATTCTTTCAAAAAAATGTTTAAAATCCATTTATTTGTGTTCTTATATCAAAATCCTATCATGTTTCCCAGAAAAACAAAATATGACGTGTGTTTACATAGACTTTTCATTCAACTGTTATTTAATCTCAGTGAATGGCTGCGCTGTAGGGAGAGATAATCATGACTCAGTATTTCTCATTAACTTACTTCCAGTGGCTGCAACAGCTCCCTCAGGGTAGGGTGGGGAACAGGGTTGGGGTGAGGTTAATGTAAGGGGGAAGCACAGGGGAAACCACAAAGCTGTCGCGGCAGAGTGGCTCTTCTCCTGTTTCTGTCTAGTTCATAGTGCCAGTTAGCATCACAGCAAGGCAAACATTAGCATTTAGCAGATGCCTGGAACACCTGGAAGAGTAAAGCCAGTCAGAGGCAGAGGGGGGTGGGTCTTCCCGAAAGGCATATTGAGAAGGCATGTCCAGTGAGTCAGTTTAAGGCTTACTTATGCCCCCTTTATGTATGAAAATAGATATGTAAATTTCAAATGATGTTAACAGTCACTGTCACTGCCGCCATACTTCCATGTGTCCTTTATGTTGGCATGGATATGAAGCAATACATCCTCTAGAGGGCGCCACTCTGGGTCAAATCTACCAGTTTAATTCAATCTGTGCAATTTACACACAGGGGCTCAGACCTGGCACCTGCAGCGTTGATAGAGTTTTAACAGTGATAGAGGAGACCCACAGAGGGGACATCCAGTCCTCCGATGATTAAAAGCTAGCACCCATTTAAAATACTTAGACAAAAACAACAAGGATCTGAAAAGGGTAACTTAAAATTGTGACTGGATAAAATGTTAAATAAAGACAGAAGAGGAGTCACAAGTTTCTGACAACAACAAACATGGCTATGTTGGAGGAGGTTGTGAAAATGTAACAGCGGTGGCAGTAGAGAATGCATTGTAGACGATAACCAATAAATGCATCACATGGACATGGTTGTAAAATTCTTTTTACTAACTAATTGATGACGTGAACTCTTGGCTACACTGCTACGTTATGACCCCCTACAACTTCTGAAGGCACTGCTCTGTTTCATTCATATCTGTAAGCTTTCAGAAAACATTCAGAATTACAGACAAAATGTACTGAATGTAGAATACAGACAGAAGGCTCATCAGCAAAAATCAGCCTGTAGTCTCTCCCACTTTTTAACATTCAAATGACATTCCTCCCAACTGATTTAAATAGCATTGTTTTTAGGTTTTACACGACCTTGTGCAAGTCTATGCAGTGCAGATGACTCAACCAGTCATTCTGACTAAATATCTCAATTTAATTTTAGCAAATGAAAACAGAAGCCAGCAGAGATCATCACATTTCATCTGATTCCAGGAGTCGATAAGTAACCTGCTCTTTACTGCCAAACCACCGCCATATAGTTTATTTTGAAAACAAGAAAATATTTAGCCTGAGATACAGTATGATTGACAGACATTCGAGTGGTTCCAACCCTGAGTGAGAAAATAGTTGTGTGAGCGGGGCAAGTGGCCTCTTCCCTAGTTGTTCTTGCTTGTTTATTGTAATTAGAGCTATAAATGAAACTCTCTGATGGGGAAGGGGGAGGGGAGAATGCACAGTGGCCCACAAAGACAAAAAAATGTGTGTGTTGTGTGTGCTGTGTGTGTGTTGTGTGTCTATCTTGGAGAGCAGCCAGAGAGGTGGGGGTAGGAGGGCAGTCAGCGTTTTTCAGACTACATGAATGAGGCCCCACCGGAGTGAGCTTCCTGTGTGAGGGGCTATAAAAACAAAACCGGGGCCAAAGAATGCAGAGTGCTCCCACATTCCTGAACATTCTGCAGGTACAGGACACAAAGCATGTCCCCCTATCTTTCCTTGAATAAATAGAAAAATACAACAATTCCCATGATGCATTGCTCTTTATTGAAAACAAGAAAACATCTCTAAGGGTCAAAGCTGTACTGCTAAAGATTTTATATCCAGGACTAAATGTTGGTGGTCCAAAGAGGCTGCCATCTTCCTTACATCCCACAAGAGAAAAAACGTTGCACTGAGCAGATGAGGAAACGATTATTCCTGTCTTTTCTTGGAGATCTACCAGTTATGCAATTGAATATTTATAGTTTTTCCTGAATTGCACCTGGTTTATTCCCTCGCAAATTTCTGCTTATTAGATCATTCAATATCTTGTGTGTAAAGTTCTTGTTTTTTCCAGAAGGTGGTGTGAGACCAAAGCTCACTGAGTGTCAAAAATGGAAAAGGTTCATCCCCTGGGGAGCATGAACACGCTCACAAAATGTCACATCAATCTACGCATTAGATTTGGATATGTGTTGTATACAAGAGGAAACTTTGAACCTGGTGGGAAGAGAGGAAAGGTCAGGGAGGTCACCCTCTGAGGACTGTCAACAACAAATTTAATGGAAATCTGTTTTGGTCTTTTACTGGAAGATTATTAGTTGCCGCTATTTTGACAAGATAGAATTCAGTAATGGAGAAAATAATTAACCCCATGAAAACGTAACTCTAGTGGGTGGACATTATTGTTTGCATGATCCCGTTTAAATCTATCTGAAATAACAACCACAATAGTCTTTTCGCAGTGGAAAGCTATGGCTCCTTACTTTGACGTCATCACCTTGTACACTTGTGATGTCATCACGTTACGTAACCTGTGGTGCAAAACTTTGTGACAACATGCCATGACTATCTGAATGCCTTTTCACGCAGCTCATTAAAATGATAATATCTTAAAAACTAGAAAATGTATGTGGTTCAGATGTCTCATAGAATATGAAGAAGTACAACTGTATATTGTTTATATATCTACATTAAGAAATCAATCATGGATCAATACATTCTGTGTTTATTTAGTAAAATTTGATGAAAAACACATCCAATTTTTTGTATTTATTATTATTATTATTATTATTATTATTATTATTATTATTATTATTATTATTATTATTATTATTATCATTATTATTAATAACACAATTTCAATACTTGTATTAGTTAATATGGACTAATGACTTACTTCTACATAACCTTTTAGCCTTGCCTGTACAGGTTTTAGGGATATGAAGCATTTGGAGAAATAATATCAAAAAATACCAGTGTATGTGCTGGTGGACCATTTCTCTTGCAGAGAATCAAGACAAACTGCAGAAGACTTAAGTCTCTAATGAAAAATATTTAAGCTTGAAAAAAAAAGAAGAGATGAGTAGACGTCTGTTCTTTTATTCTGGAGTTTCCAGTAATGGGTGTGACTTCGACAGGATGTTATTTCATCATGTCAGTACAATATAAACCTGAAGATAACATCTTCTACTGTTTCTTTTGCTATTTCGGACCATAGACACCTACACAAACTGTCATGTACTGTACTCATTCTGAGCCTGGCACAAAATTTTAGACTCAGGAAATGTGATTTTAGCCGAAAATAATGTTTTATAAGCAGGGTGTAGCATGTCTGGGACTTTTCTTGTACTAGAAGCGTCCCTTGTCCCTGGGAGTGGACAGGGTGCTGCTGCGCTGAGGGCAGTGGGTGATCTCATGGGAGCTGCTGACCAGGCCCACATGTTTGTCTAATCATGCTTCCTGCAAAACCAAGAAGTGGCTGTAATGCTGCTGTGTCATTATATAATGCGGTTTTGACTCAGTTGAGAATTGTTTTCAGCAGGTTCTCTGTTGTTTCACTCACTGAAATAAAAAAAAATTGGCAACACTTCATCTGAAGGGGTGTGCATAAAACTGACATGACACCTTCATAACCATGACATTCAATCTGTTTTGCACAGTGTAATTTGGTCAGTTATGACATTTTTAATGCATCTCATGGACAAGATGGAATTTTTATGAATGTTTATAAATCTTGTCATTAAGCATCATTTGGTCAATTATGCGATTTTTAATTGAACATAATTACAGAAATAAAAATCAGTAAAATATTCTGGACTAAACCCATAGACTGATATTCACTGAGTGGAAAGTGAAGTGGTGAGCAGTGAACCTCTGGCCCAGCAATGTGACCCTGTGGAGAGATATAAGTGCTTGATAGACTAAACTAAATTTCAGAATGATGCACTCACTGGCACATACTGTTCCTATAAGACGATTAAGTCAGGTGCTTTCAGTTTCTTATAAGAACCTGTCAGAGTTTAAACATGTCAGGCATGTTGCGTGCTAGGCCAACAACAGAAAACCGATGCTATCTTTATTTTAAAAGAGACAAACACGTTTGACCTCATCCTCCAGCTACCATCGAATCTATCAGGCGATAACCACACTAACCAAACTTTCTAGTTACACCTCTACGTGAAGACACGTGACGGAAAAGAATGTAATTTCCCACACCTGTGTCTATCAAAATGTCAAATATCAAATGTGACTTGTTTGTTTTATATGTATTTCTGGACATCAAAAGCACCAATAAATTAAAGTAAAAGTGGAAGTATAATGATAAATTCACAGGGGACCAATTTAAAACAAGTGTCAGGAAATGGCCATGAGTACTTAACACATGCTTCCTCACACCCACTCCCTCACACATACACACACACACACACACACACACACTGTTTTTCATAAAGACATTGTACCACTGGGACTGTCATGTGAAGGCAGTGTCTGAGGGAGTGGTTCTGTGTGTTTTTCCCCAGAGATTGTAAATATGCTCAGCCCAGAGCCTCAGCGCCGCTCAGTAACCCCTCTGCTCTCGAGTCTGTCAGCTGTGTCAGGACAGGGTCTCCCCTCTGCCTCAGCCAGCCCAGACTCTGATCAAAGGCCAGTTCAGACCCGGCTGTGATTGAAAACAGATCCAGCCAGAATCCCCCTCCAGCATGAATATGCTGAGTACAGGCAAACGCCTCGCATTCCAAACGCATGAACTGTGCAGAAAAAAAAAATCAGACAGAAGAGAAACAGCACTTGAAGTTTGCTTCTGCCTTACATGTGCAGACACAGAGGGATACACAAACACACAGGGGTTATTTTGTGTTGGTAAGCTGTGTACCTGCAATGCATGATTTTTATCTGTCTCAGCAACTACATACAATTAACCTGCATGTAATTACTTAGCGCCAGCATTGTAAAAAATAAGAATAAAGAACTACAATTCCTAGAATGGGATCATAATGTTCTAATGATATCTTTGATCTACCATGCACTGCATGACATCAAAGAGCCAGAAATGAGCCTGAGGCAACACAATGTGAAGTGCTACTGCAGTCAGTTATTAAATGTGCAGGTGCGTTTTCAAGATGCACACTTGAAATGATGAATATGTAGATAAACACGTCTCCAACTGCACATTATGACACGTGGATTCTGGCTTCTGCTTTATGTCCGTTGGTATTTATTACCCTAAACTCTGGCATATATTATGATTTAAATAACAGAAATAGTTTGGCATTTTTTGTCTTTCTTAGATTGAGATGAAGATACCACTCTCATGTCTCTGTGTTAAAGCAGCTATAATTTATATTTTTTATATTAAAAATTGATCATTTGTGTATGGAAGCCGTTGCTTGTAGTGATTAATATACAGAGAATTATCACCTGACTCTGCAGTTACCTTCAGTTACACAGAGTATTTTAATGTCTTTAAGCTCATTGTTTTCGTTTTCCCAGCTGCCTACTTCACTTTTTTTGGGTACCTTTTTTGGTTCACTTTCATGGCTCTCACTGTGGTTTTTACAGCTGCAGCAAGCTCTAAAAATTGAGTATACACTACCTGTGCAGCACCGAACAGCAGCCAAAGTTAGAATTGAGTTGGTGAGCATAGTGAAACATTCAGCTTCTAAAGAGCCAAGAACTCCAAATAGATGTTAATGTTGCTCTGTATCCGCTGGATGCATGAAAAGCCTTTTGTTAACAAATTCACCATGCCAACTTCATATGGGAGAAAGTATGTCAATGGTGTGTTCACAGCTTGCTTCCGTTGCTGCCAGGTGTCCAAAAAATAAGTTATTTCAGGTTTAAGTATTGAGGTAGATTCAGAAACAATAGTTATCCATCATGTCTGTACAGTTTCTCTGCCGGTTGTTTGGTAACCTGACAGTGACAGGACACAGAGACTATAAACTTCACACTGGAGACTTCTATAAAACTACAACTTGTCATTTTTTGTTTCTGTTTGTGCACAAATTAAACAAAAGTGAGGTTTAGAGGTGTTGGTAGGAATATCTTTTAATTTTCGACAGTTCTTCCCCCATGCTTCCAGTCTTTATGCTATGCTCAGGTAATTGGGTACTGACCCAAAGCGGTGCTCACTGCAAAGCCAAATTGGTGTAACTTTTTTTACACCCAATTAAACACTCTTTTTTATGACAACACTCGAATACCATGCTGAAGCCTCACTGATCACTGTACAAAACCACAACCATATAACTTTATTAACTGGTTTGGGTGAAACGGGATCAATATTTCATTGGGAAAATATTTTCTGGTTTTCCTTCACTAGCCTCCAGCTGCTCAGGTTTATGTCTGTTTTTCCTGATAGACAGATACCTTTACTTGCTGCAAGAGTAGCTAACCACTAACTGTAGCTGTCAACAGGCAGCGGAACGGGGCTCAGCAGCCTCCAAGTGAACACAGCCAGACCAGGACCAAATACACACTCTGGAGTTCAGTTGCTGCTGACTGTACTGCCGGCTAGCTGCATGGCTAACAGCACTACAGTTAACAAAAATTAGCGGTTAACACGCAACAAGTAAAGTTATCTGTCCATCAGGAAACTCCGTACATGTTCCATGTGCGTCTTGGAGGCTGTGTTTGGTGTTGGCCTGGCCTTGTTCACTAGAAGCCTGACTCAGCCAAACCCGGCAAGAAAACCACCTCAGTACTGTACTCCTGGTCATCAAACTGGCCTCTGTTGGACATGGGTGGACGTGAGCCTCTCACTGGCCCATGCTTCATAATTAGCGTACATGACAGCGGTAGAGACCTACTCATTTCACTCTTGGCAAGAAAGCAAATAAGCACATTTCCCAAAAATGTTGAACTACTGGTTTGAGGCCACGTTCAGACCGACTTGCCCTCTCATTCATTTCATTGAGGCCATTCGACCGGGTGTGCCAACACAGCTGTTTCAACAGACCATGCAATAACAACATGTTCTGTTTTTTCATCGTCGCACCTTGATTTGAAATATGGTACTGCAATCTAAAACAAACCATTTCCTTTTAACAGAAATCCTGTGTTTGGTTTTGCACTTCCTGTTTCAATATAGTAATATTACAAGAAGAAATATGTGGGATGAAATCTTTGTGGTTTGCCTCGGGGCATTTCCTGGCATTATAAGGCAACATTTAATCAGCAAAGGCAATGAGAGGAAGCTGGGGTCAAAATCACAATGGCATCTTATGAAATTATGTCATGAGAGTTTAAGTGCACTCAAGAGGGAGGTGAGGAGTTGAGGGTGTGTTAGTTCAGGATAGCAGATGTGAAACGATGTGCAGGTGTTGTGGATCTAAGATGAGACGAGTGATTTGGAGGATAACTGGGTTCTATTTGACGAGCACAAATAGAAATGAGCCTGAGCCCCCCGTTTTAGAGATTTTTGGCCTTTGTTTTTACTCACGCATCAGATGAGAGTGTTGCACAGGGAATGTGCAACAGGAATTGCATGTAATCTACACACAGATCTCGAGACACTGATTGAGTCATTATGAAAGCAATGTGGTCATACAGTATGTGGGTGAGTGCCAAGTCAGAGTGGTTCTCTCAACTATTGTTCTGCTCCTCGGTGCCAACTATTGAAACTGATGGAAAACAAATCAATTTCTATCCAACAGAATACAAAACAAAATTCTCAGGTAGTAAGGGAGAACAGGATAAGTCAAGCCAGTGGGTCAAGAAGAGCTAGCCCCTATATCTAGCTAACCTTAAACAAAAGTAACTGTGTGACCACAAATTAAGGAAGTATAGCTCATATTACTCAAGTCATCTTGGATTCAAGTCTTGTATCTTAATTAAAATAGGTATGTTTTGGGCAGACATTATTACATGTTGAGTTGAGTCACTGTAAGCTACAAACAAGATCATAAACTTAGTATTATTGTGGATCTGAACCATTGTGTCAAACAATTCTGTCAAATGTTGGGACAAGTTGAGTCAATGGCTCCGTTTCCCCCCACAGGTTTAAATAGGCTACAGAGCACAAGGTATTTCAGTATGATTTTCTGATATGGCAAGACAATAGGCCCACAAGAGAAAGACAAATAGAACAAAGGCCGATCTAAAAAAAAATATTCATGAGGTGGCATGGAGACTTTAACGGGTGGCAAATATCAAAATTTGCTTGGAAAAGACCCCAAATGTGGCACATGAGTAAAACACTGAATAGAAATATCTAACGGTTGCGATAACAATCAATTAATTGTTTTATTTTCAAATCTTTAAACATTTTTCCAAATACGTGTCTTAAATATGGCCAGAACAGATCATTCAGTTATATGCATTGGAGCATCACCTCTTGCTGCATTCACTTGCACTTGAACTTCAGAGTTTCACTCTTGTACATTTTCGTCCAGCCACAACTTTCATATATACTTTAACTACAGCTGCCCTAAAACTGAGGTGGAAACCGGGCAGCAATATCATGTTGTGTCGCATTTTAGCAAAAATTATAGTACATACAGAAACAACCTGGGACGCGTCCATGGATACTACACCAAATGGCAAAACTATGCCATGTGCACCATATTACACAGAAGCTCTGTCATCTGAACAAGACAGTAACCGTTTATCACTTTACATAGAATCAATCACAGCCATCACACAATCACTCCTTCTGTTCTTACTCATCAAAATAAAAGCCCCAGACTGTGTCAGTCAGCTCTACTAGCTGCTTGATCAGGGTGGTGCTGATGTGACTGGCTGCTCTCAAACACAGTTTTGTCACAGGTTTATGGAAATCATTCCGCCTTTTTTGAATTATTGATCATATATTGTACAGTTGTTAAAATTATGGCACGAATATGATAACTGCCACCCCTCTAGATTCGTCCCTGAAACAGAGGCTCTGCTTCCTTGGATGGTTTAAAGAGAAGCGAGGTCTATTCAGTCTGTGGCAAAGGACTACGAGATAAACAGAATAATGCTGAAGAGGTATAACAATGGTAAACAGGAAGTTCCCAGAACAGATTATGCCAGACTAGCAAAACTCACCAGATTTTTGATGATAACATGGAGTTCAAACTTGCCAGCCACATCCATCAGCTTGCAGACCAGTTTCATGGACTAACTCTCGTAAAATGCAGATAATTTGCATTTGAGCTGGCAGGCAAAGATGGTGTTTCTGTTCCAGGAATGTGGACCAAGCATCTATGCTCATTTTGCCCTTTGTATAATTTGAAACAAATTTATTTTGCAATAAAATGATCAAATGTAAAGTAAGTAAGTGGCTTGTGTTACCTTGTTCTCCCCTAGGCTGTCAAATTATTACTTTTTTCCTTGTGTGAGAGCAGTAAACGAACAGCTGGGAAGGGGTTTGGCCTGTCATTTTTGGGTCAACACTGACGACAAAGATTGAGAATGTTTGCGGCTTACATTCAGTGAATTCGAGAGAGCCGCTGCAGGTCCAAAAGGATGAGAGCCAAGTCTCACAAGAGCAGATGACAACTTATTTTGATTCTTCTTATTCGAGCTGAAGTGCTCTGACTGACTTGATTACAAACTCACCCTGAACAAATTCTCCAGAAGATCACACACAGTCTCTTGTGTCCTCCATGTTTTCACCCCTCAGTGATTACACTTGTGTCATGCTCTGTTATCATGCTCCCCCACAGCATCTGGAAGGTATTTCCGGGGCTCTTATGGCCTGGTTTCACACACTTGACGTTTGTGTCTGTGGAATGTGGTCAGCTGCTGACACCGCTCTGTCTAAAGAAAAATTCACGTCTGAGGCAAGAACTGTTGTTTCCTGCATGCTAGACTGTGGTGAGGAAGAACCCCCTTCTCTCAGAATAACTCCGCACTTACGATGACCGAACACAAAGCATTTTAAAGTTTTTGTGCAAAGATAAACAATGACATAATGTTGCAGACAAAACACTGATGTTTTTGTTCTTCTCATATGTGGATCTAAAATTATTCTAATTCCAGTCTTTAACAACAGTCATTTGTAGTTAGAGTAGCTGTGCGTAAACCCTCTCAACCAAATCCTTTTTCTGAGCTCTATGTGCCCAACATTTATCAGTTTTACTAATTCAGAACGACCAAAGCTTAAGGCCGGGAAGAGCAGGAATGTAAAAACAGGAGCACCCATTTCCCCAGGCGTTGGCAATATTGACAGAAGGCCTGAGGGGTGAGATTACTACAGGCTGTGTGCATCTTGTTGAGTTTATGTTGAAAATGAAGACCAGAGATTATAATAGAAAAATAGAAGACAGGAAAGAGAAGGGAAATGGTGAGATTTTGCACTTTGCAAGTGGACTTTTCTTCCATGTGACAGAAAATCATCAGCCATTCAATAAGTGTAGCTCTACTAAAGTTGAGGTCTACTTCATGCAAATCAGGGGCATCCAGCATGACTTGCAGCCTCTGGTAAAACCTCCTGAAAAACTTTAAACTAACCATTAATCTAAAATAAAGATAAATTCAGGCACTGCGTGGCTTATTTCTTGCCTAAAATGTTTTCAGAAATACTTTTCAATGAATTATTTAATAATATATGAAGAGTTTCCAAATGAGCTGCTATGTTGGTCTGGATTGAAATCTGGGAGCAGGCAGCCCACAAGTTTGCTTTCGTCCACTCAGTGGCAGTCAGATGTGTTTGCATGGTTGTAAGGTGTAACCCGTTGTTGGTCAGTACACCCATCAAGCGTAAATGCTGGAGAGCAGCTTGACCTCTCAGTTTTCACTTATTCTGTTAAATATCTCAACACCTACCTGATGAATTGGTACAAAATATTGTTATACGTGCTTTCTTGATGATGATTTGTAGTTTTGAGTGAATGTTTCCATGATGATGGATATATGCCAAGAAATTTGCCATTCATGTTCCCCTCACAACAAATTGTAACAGCTTTGGTGATTGCCCAACTTTTCATCTAGCACCGTCATCAGATAATTTTTTTTTACAATACTGGTTCATGACTAAATACCTGCAAAACTAATGACATACCTATCAGCTTCACGTACTTTGTTTACTGTTAATTAGCAAATATTAGCATGCTAACACCCTAAACTAAGATGGTGAACATAGTAAACACTATACCTACTAAACACCAGCATTTTAAAGGATGAGTGTGTAGGATTTAGTAGGATCTACCAGTGAGCTTGCAGATTTCAAACACCTTGTCTCACTCTCCCCTTCCAAGCATGTACGAGAACATATGGAGGCTGTGAAACTCATGCAAAACATGCAAGGCCATATACAGAGCCAATGTCTGGTTTGTCCAGTCTGAGCTAATGCACAGAGTGACCGTGCAACACGGCAGTGAGTCATGTCTAGATGGTAACCAAAGATTGGTGAAACCCTCACAAAATTTTGTACTTCTTGTTTCTTCATTGTGCACACTGTACAAACTTAATTTGTTTTATAATGTGACAATGCTGTGCTGCTCATTTTTAGACAAAAAAACACTTGGTCAGGGTTAGGGAAAGATCATCTTTTGGGTTAACAACAGCAGCTGTGTCTGTGAAAGAGGACCCACACCCTCTGTTCTGAGGTAAAGAAAACACAACCATTCTTATTTTCAGGTGAGTTTACACAAATAAAAACATATTTATGAATATTAGATTCCATTTCTTCCATATTCTGCATAAATTCCCTGTAAATCGTACACACTGGGCCTTTAACATTGCCATTGTGAGCATGTTAGCATGCTCATGTTTAATTTTAGCTCAAAGCGCCACTGTGTCCAAGTACAGCAAAGAGCTGCTAGCGTGGCTGCAGACTCTTAGTCGTGTTGGAATTAAAAGGCATCTGCTTTTCCCCGAGGAAATGGATTCATTAACTACACATTAAGAAGCTCTAATGTTTGAGAGAATGTCTTGTTGCGTTTTATCACAGCACAGTATAGTATCACAGTACGTTTAATTAATATAATTTCAAAATTGCCTTCAATTAGATATATTCACAGGAGAATATGCAGACAGTAACCTTTTCTGTCAGTGTTTCTGTAAATGTCCATGTTCTGGTTTCAAGCAGTGGCAGAGGAGGACAGAGCAGAGAGGGAGGCCTTAATAGATAAACTGCTGGTGGGAAGATATTAACATATAAACATATTTACA
Organism: Lutjanus campechanus; assembly: GCA_027495735.1. NCBI lineage: Eukaryota > Metazoa > Chordata > Actinopteri > Lutjaniformes > Lutjanidae > Lutjanus > Lutjanus campechanus. The sequence goes on along the minus strand of JAJHUR010087256.1, from coordinate 15,471 downwards.
GAACTGGGTGGTGATGAAGGCTGCTGCTATCTGTGATCTTCTGCTCACCATCACATCTGTCAAACTGGATTCTCGTCAGGCAAGAAAGACACTGCACTGCTCAGCCTCAAGATAGTAAACAAAGGGCCAGCATTGGACTAAACAGTTGACGTGCACAGGGAGAATTTTTTTTTAACTAATCAGACCATCTGTGCAGGGAGAAAATGTTATACCCAATGAGCACTGTTGTTTATCTTGGGTATAGGTGGTGGTGATGACAACTAATAAGAAACTCGCCCAGCTTTTTCTGACCTTTTCCTGTTCACTACGTGTTCACTGTCATCCGCTCCGGCACTTTTAACAGCGGCCAGATGTCCCAGATGGCGGGCCAGGCTCTGCGCTGTCAGCAGATCTGTGAGCAGAGTGTGAGCTTAGCATGAAACATTGACACGGCACACCAGTCCTCCAGGGACACAGCCAAGGAAACCTGCAGAGCCGTACAGTTTGCTCTCTTTGTCTTTCTGCCATTGTAAAATGGTAATGTGGCTACATTACACGGATCGTATAAACTCTATAGTGTGAGTGTCTGAGGCTCTTTGGAGGCCTGTTAAAAGGTAAATGAACCTGTCGGCACGTACACATTTCTTACTGACTTTTCCCCAGTTGTTTTCAGGCTCATGCTCTGGGTAGAAGTGATCAGACCCGTTCAGTCCAATCAGACGAACAATAACAACAGACAAGAGTAATTACAGATTTAAAGGGATAGTTTGGATTTTTTTTAAGTGGGGTTGTTTGAGGTACTTCTCCACAGTCAACAGCAGGACTACCAGCGTAGGATATTAAGTTGTACTCAGCGTAAGTGAGGCTATATTTAGAATATTTTTACCACTTTTCCTTGCTGTCAGACAGCCTTTTCTGACAGGAAACTGCCATGATATAAGCCAAAAAATGTCTCTCTCCGAAGCGTACCACATTCCTTTGACAAAAGCAGCAATTTTACGTCATAGAACACAGAGTTGTTGATTTACACAATAACACAATCTAACCGATTGAGGCAGTGGCAGTCCAGCAACTCTCGTGTTCTGCAAGGTAAAATGACTGATTTTGCCTCTGGAGTTTGGTAGCTTTGGAGAGAGCGATAAGGCTGCCTGACTGCAAGGTAAAAACAGTAAAAAATATTCTAAATATAGCGTATATGTAGTGTATTACCTACAATAGATGGTGGTCTGCATACCCCAAGTTTGGACAAACAGCATGAAAGCTAAGCAATGTACTGCTTTGAACAGGGTTGGCAGCAAAATGTAATTTAAACACTTAAACACCAAGAAGATTCATGTTAAGTGTACGCTATATTTAGAATATTGTCATTGCTTTACCTTGATGTCAAACAGCCTTTTCTGATGAGAAATGAAATTTTCTGATGAAAATGTCAGTCTCTCCAAACCAACCAAACTCCATAAGCAAAATCATCAATTTTACCTGATCTAGTTGCCTCTATAGGTTAGTTTTTGTTTTATTGTGTGACTTTGGTGTTTTAAAAGGATAGTTTGGATTCACCAAAATGCACAATAACACAAACATACTAACAGCAGCTCCAGTGTTATGTGAGGTAAAATTAATGATTTCGTCTGTGGAGTTTGGTTAGTTTGAAGAGAGCAATATTTCACTTATAGAACGGCAATTTCCTGTCACAAAAGGCTATCTGATGGAAAAGTGAGACAGCGGTGAAAATATTCTACATACTCGAGATATTCTAAATATAGCATACACTTAAACCGATATTGCTTTTTTAAGTGGCTAATATACAGCAGCAAACTGCAACTGCTTTGCTTCTTACACTGGCACTCCTGCTGCTTCTACAAACTGGGGGTGTGCCTACTGTCATCTAGTGTAGTTCAAAAAAATCCAAACTATTCTTTTAAAATTCTTGACAAAACACACAGGACCAACCAACATCTTTCTGTGAAGGAGGAATTTATTTTTTGTCTGCTTCTATGTTAATCTCTTCATGATGCAACCAACATCATAAAGGTTACAAACAGCAGCTAGAAGTGAGCTATTAAAATGACTGCATTATTAAAACAGGTGTGAGGAACCCTCTACCCTCTAACAGCCTGCCTCTGAACACTACCCCAAAACTAAGCCTGAAAACCAACATTATGTCGACACAAATTCAGGTGTCCAGCATAGCAGGTGCCCATTATACTCATCCCTTAAATTTTGCAAGCACCAGTGCTGGCTGTGCCATGTGTAAGGCGTGGGTTCCTATTGTCAAAGCAGGTAATCCTCTCTTGATCCTGATTTTGTCACACTGTGAGTGTTGAAAATCAATCCTGGGGCCACCGAGGGGAAAAACAGCAAACAATATTATCTCCCATAAAAGACACTGCCCTCATTCAAAGCACAGTGATCTTTTTTGTTTCCAAAGACTGCAAAATATGTAGCATTGTAAAAACAAATAGAATATATTTCTACATATACAGTATATAAAGCTTTTTAGTAACTAGTAACAAAAATCACCAGAACGACGGAATCAGAAGGCACAGCGAGACAGTGGTGACAGTGGCTGCTCAGCGAGGAAACTGTAAACATTTCGTCCTGTTGTCCGAGGAGATAGATACTGTACCAGGAAGGGCTTGAGTGTTTCCAGAAGGCAGTGTGTTAGCCACTCTCTGGTGTGGCAGTCACTTTAAAAAAAAGTTGTTTAAAAACAGTGCTGTAAGGCTAAAAACTCTTGATAATATGAAATCTTGCACCGGGTGTGTAGGCAGCAGTGGATAGAAGGTTCTCTCTCTGCAGGTCGTTACACTGATTAGATTTAATTCACCCACGCACCAGAGTGGTGCTCCATCATTATTGCTGATTCTCATCAAATCTAAAAGCAAAAGACTGTTGTTTGTTTACAAGTTGGCCTAACTTCATTAAATTAAATGTCCTCTCTCAGACAAGGACGTCCAGTCCCCAAAAAATGTGGCCAACACACACAAAAACCTGGATTTGGTAGAAATGTCATTATTACTGGAGCGTAAACTCCTTGAATGTCCCTCCCTGCTGGGTGAACAGCGTTCAGCACTAGTATGTGGTGCTGGCTGTTGATGGCCGAAACTCCACTGGGCTGGCCGAGGGAGGTGCATGGTCGTGCAACACCAGGGTCTAAACCGACGGGCTGAGACGAGCGAGCTATTACGCATTGTCATATTTCTGCAGAGCCTCCTCGAGTTTGCCTGTGACTTTTTGGAAGAAGGCGATCTGCTGCTGTAGGTAGTGCTGCATCTGGGCCTTGAAGTCACGCACGCGGATCTGGTGGAAGTGCTGGATCTCAGCCAGTGTGGCACAGGAGATGATGTTGCAGCGCTCGTTGATGCCTTCCGCCTGGGCCCGGTCCATCTTACCCTCCTCCACATGCTTCTGGCTCTCTTTCACCTTCGTCAGGGCCCCTGTTTGGGAATGAAAGAGCAAAAATAAGGGTTTATATTTTTGTTTGATTTTTATGTTGATTTTTGACAGTGCTTCAGGAGAGTATGTGTGGAAAACACAGACACCATTTATTTATTAATGTCCAATTTAGGGGGAAATCATCCAGATCCTATTTTAACCAGTGTGGGAAAACAGCCCACACATTGACTGCATTTTTAACAATGCTCCCTCCTTAAGACACGACATTTATTTCCTTAAGCCCGACATTTAACTCATCGACAGACATTTGACTTTCTGACTCTCACAGGAAAGTTAATTAATAATCTTCATATCCTTTCCTATCAAGATTCAAGAGCAACTTGACAGTGAATTTATAACTTCAAGGAACTGGCTAAAAATAGTTTGTATGAACAGTTTGTTCCAAACTCCCTGAGAACCACATCTGTGTCCATAGTTAGAGAATGTGAGGGGGCCCGACTCTAAAAAATATCTATTACATTATGTCACTTCAAAGGCCTTTTCTAAACAACCATTTAAGGGGATTTTGCAGGCGGTTTGATAACATCGACCAATCATAGTTGGCAATTTCAATGACATAATATGAACACGGACAACTGCCCACCAAACGTGAACACATCTGTTTTTAAGACTTAGCTGTTCTTTATGGCTGATGTCACGGTGAAGAAATTCACCTGTTTTTGCCTTTTTGCTTCTATTTTTGCTATTTTTGACAGGACAATAGAGTATAAAAGATGTTATGATACTTCATAAATTAAAAGACATCTTCACTGCCCCTCTTTTTTCTTTGTTAAGAAAACTGAAAACAGACAACATCCTATCAACCAAAGCAAAAGGGTTAGCAACGATTGTCAAATAATAGCTTAGCAAACATAACCGGGCATAGCAGGCCTGTCAAGCTTTGGATTAACTCACTTGCTGGACCATGCAAGTGGTAAAAAGGAATTAAACTATTAAACTATTTTGTTACTGGTTTAAGTAAGTTTTCATGTAAAAATGGGTATCAAGGCGATAAGAAACTTTAATCAACTATACTGTGTGAAAAAGAAATCCAGCAGATCACACTCATACTGAGAGTAAAACCCCCCTAAGGTTCCACACTGCCAGGAAGAGCTACGTCACTGTGGTGGACTCTCGAGACATGATAGTTTACAGGCCTCCCATTTTGACACATATAAACTGTCACTGCTGCTGCTTCCTTAAAAAAAAACCTTGCTGCACAATAAGCCTTCAGCCATACTGGTGCCCAAACAAGAAAATTAGCCTACAACTTTCCAGACAGATGGTTGGATGGGAGCAGAAGGCAGGGTCAAAACACCAGGAGCTCATGACAGATGACTTATCCAACTGCTGACATTTTCTGACTGAGTAAAGGAAGAAATGTCATGAGCAATAAGTATTAAGTTGACATGAAAGATAAGCTGACAGGATATGACCTTCTGTCTGATCTAACTACTTTAAAAAGTTTACATGTCACGTATGGAGTCAAAGAGGACATTCATGGGTTGTGACACAAATGCTAATGTACAGTATGTTTGCTATGCTTACATAAGTTAGTGTTTGTTCTTGTCAAACATGATTCTCTGATTTGCAACTTGACTTGCAATTCAAAGAGAGGACATTTCCCCCTTCTTTAATTAACTTAGCACCCCAGGTGATATTCTAAACAGAAGTCATATCTGGACATTTGCTTGTTTCAGCTTCTCAACTATGAGGACTTGTTGCTTCTTTGTGTTTCAGGTATATTCCTCTCTGTGCTTTGGGCTTTCAGGAAGACAAAACAAAATAAAGGCCATGAACATTTTCTGACTTTTGAACAAACAACTAATTGAGAAAATAATTAGTAGATAATAACAGTTGTACGCCTGTGGTGGTTTAAATAAAACTTGGTGTATCCAGTGCTTCCCGATCTTAGTGTCAGCATCCGAAATGTCTTGAGAGACCATTTTTATTGGGTTGCCAACTGGCAGAGTGAAATGCATGCTGCATTTTTTTCAAAGGGTGACAGAAAACTGGAAGTGAGAGACGGAAAGCAGTTCTTGGTGATGTCTCCCCTTTACTGACAAAAACTTTAACATTAAGCAGCAAAAATGGTTAAAACTATCAATTATTCAGTCACAATTTCAATAATACATTCGAAAAGGCAGAATTGGCAATGCTCCCAGTGTTTTTTTCTCTCTGCTCTAAAAAATAAAACTAACGATCTGCTGATCTTTACAAGTCCAAACAAAGGCACAGACATCAGTGCTAAGGAAGATGTTTTAACTGAAAATTGAATTGAATCGTGACCTTAAAATCAAAAGTCAAATCAATTTGGAGACTTGTGACACCCATAATAAACCAGCACAAAAATGAACAACATAAACCATGATGGTCTGCACAGAACATGGCATAAACACTACGAAAAAGTAACATTTAAAAAACTAACTAACTTAACACACTCCTCAGTCCAGCAGTGGGCTTGATGGGAAATGTGGGCCATCACTACAATATTTTGGTTCAAAGCCTCCTTTTGATTCGCTTCAATTTCCTGTTAAAGTTACTGCATTACACTGGTCATACAAACTCATCACTCTCTGTATCTGTTTCAAATTAAAAGCCCTATAGTGTTTCAGTGGACAGTGCAAGTTTGTTATAATATTGTGAGAATGGTGAGATGATCTTCTTGTGTAGTTGGTTAGTTGTTTGGTCCATAAAATTTCAGAATATCGTGAAAAATGTTAATCAGTGTTTCCCAGAGTCTGAGATGATGTCTTCAGATACAGTTTATTCGAGGAGCAAATCAGAGAATTTTGACATTATTACAAAAAAAAAAAGGTTAATCAATTCTCAAAATAGTTGACAATTAATTTAATAGTTGACAACTGATCTCAGCAAACACAGCAAACTTGATATTGCTGCGATGTACTTCTATAAGAAAACAAATATATTTCATATAGGCCTATAATCTAAATCCATGGTTTTTTGCACTGTTTATCTGTTTATAAATGTAGATGTTATGGCAATTCATGGTGTATTTTTTGTAAGTTTGGGTCCAATGGAGACACCAAAAAGGTTTGGGGGCCTGCTGTAAACCTATTTGATCTGTTCTACTTTGTTGTTAATGTGGCAGGCACATTGGTTGGCTCAATACTTTGAAACACAGGAACCACTGCTGAGGTATTAGATGTAGGTGTGACA
>JAJHUR010087253.1:0-41996 GCA_027495735.1 Lutjanus campechanus | reverse complement strand
CCCCCCCCCCCCCCCCCCCCCCCCCCCCCCTCCCTCTTTTTTTTTTTTTTTCCAGGGTCGCCCATATTATTTGCTTCCTGTCTCATTGTAGCTGGCAAAAAGAGAATTTGGTAATTGAGTGGTACAGAACATGTGCCCTCCCTGCTCGCAGATGACAGATGGATTATAAAAACTTCAAAGGCGAGCATTTGGAGCACCAGGGGAGAGATGCTAGGTATTTGAACTATCATTCTTTACCCAGGAGACAATGACTGCCTGACATGGTGCATACATCAAGGAATAGTGCAACGGCACAGACATAATCCAACACACACATGCACACGCACCCCTCCTTTTACTCCTTTTCCATCTCTCTTCCTCTCCGTCTTTCTTTCTCCCCCCCACCACCACTCCGTGCTATATATTTAACATCCTGTTCTGAGCAACTTTGCGCCAAAGCTTCGGGAACATAACAAGTGGGGGGTAACGCTGAAGAGAGATGAGGAGGAGGAGGAGGAATCTTATCTTTGCAAATTTCTTCTCTTGACTTGTCACCTTTTTTTTTTCTTTTTTTTCTTTTTTTTTGCAGCAGCTCTCAGGGTTCACACCGTGGCCTCTCTTTTACCCTGTCCGGTGAAATAATAAGCCTTAACGGTGGCTTTGTGTTTTTAAAACTACAGCCAGATTAGCAGGCCTCGAGCAAAAACTGTAAGCACTACTGTACCGTAAGTGAAGGGGAGAATGGTGGGCGGCGACGCCTATAATCATCTTATAAGCATGATTTATGAAAAGGGCCATCTGCTTTGCCTTACTTAAGCACGGAGGCAACCTTTAATAATATAAGGACATGAGGGGAGGGGGGTGGTGGCAGTGGGGGGTGGGAACAACGAGTGTAAAACAATGACACACACACATACTCAGAAAGATTTCAACAAAGCAGTAACCCAAACGCAACTAGCCCTCCTTCTTCTTCCTCTTCCTCCTCTTTCTGTCTCTTCTGCTCTTCAGCATCCAGCCATTAGTTCAGATGGCAGCTAATCACTGTTGACCTCTCCTGTCACACCGTTTAACCCCGGCCCCTCCCCTTGACCCTGAAGGAATTAGCAGCCTCACTGTAACACACACACATGCGCACACACACACACACACACACACACACACACACACAACTCACAAACTACCTTTCACACACAGAAAAAAGTCCCTCAACCCGCACAAGGAGTTTGCAACCTCAGTTTTCTTCACCACTCTGTGTGACTCTAGAGTAAAAAAAAAAAAAAAGACTACACATTTATTACGGTGAGAAAGGCTGCCAAGATTGGAGTTGTAATCAGTTGCAGTTTATTCAAAAATCTAACAATAAACAGCTGCACCTTGACATTGGCAGGGCTCAACCATTGGGATCATCCGCCTGCCTGGGGCAAGTAAAATTCCATGTCCGGCTACTAAATTTATCAACTTAAAAAAAAGAATTAAACAATTAAACTTTTTGGATTGTCAATTCGGTGATTTTTCATTATAAAAGATGGCAGAAAATGCTGTTCTTTGCCTCTCAAATATAAAGATTTCCTGCTTTCCTCTGTTTATTCTCGCATTAAAACTGAATATATTTGGCTTTTGGACTGACAAAACAAGACATCCAGAGACATCAGCTTGGACTCAACTTGGAAAAACTGGGATGGACATTTTTCACGTTTTTCTGACTTTTTGCAGACCAGATGATCTTTAGTTGCAGCACTAGTTTAAATATGACAATTAACTATACTTTTTTGTTATTAGATAACCACTATAAATAAGACAAGTAAAAAAATTACTTTGGGCTCGTAGATTTCTGACCCGCTTGCCTGCCTGGGCAAGTGAAAAAAAAGGATTAACATTGAGCTCTGATTTGTTTGAAAAAACCCTGCATGCCGTCCATAAATCTACAGGATCCCAGCACTTATTTTGTGAGAAAGACTGCCAAGATACCAATCAGTTATAATCATATTTTAAGAGCTGCATCTTATACCTTGACATTGGCAGGGGTTCACCTGCTTGCCTGGGGCAAGTAAAATGCTATATCAGGCTGGTAAATTTATCAAGTACAAAAGAATTTAAAAACTTTTTTGATTATCAATTAATCCCTAAAGTTATTTTTCATACAAAAATGGCAAGAAAAAGTGTTGTTTTCAGCCTCTCAAATATGGAGATTTACTGCTTTTCTCAGTTTATTCTCAGTAAGCTTGAATATCTTTGGTTTTTGGACAAAACAAGACATTCAAAGACATCGGCTAGGAAAAACTTTCTGAAATTTTGTGAACCAAATGATTGACTGATCGAGTAATCTGGAAATAAATCATGAGCAGATTCATCGATATTGAAAAGAATCATTAGTTGCAGAGCTAGTTTAAACATGACGATTAACTTCAGCCTTTTTTGTTATTTGATATATAAATAAGATAATTTGTGCAGGATGTGTAAAGATTGACTTTGGGCAAGTAGATTTCTGACTCACTTGCCTGCCCAGTCAAGTGGGGGGGGGGAAGTTAATTTGTTTGTCTGTGATTCATAAAGACACAGGATCCTAACCAATCTATCATTTGGTAACAATCACAAGTTTCCACACTCCAAGTTAACATATTCAAACTGTTGTTTTTTTTTCCAACCACCACTCACCAACACCCACAGATATTCACTTTGGTATCAAGAAACACTGAGAAAACAAGCAAATAATTACATCTGACAAGCTAGAACTGGTAACTTTTTGGCATCTTTGTTTCAACAATGACTTAAACGCTTACTCATCAGATGAATTTTCTGACAGTCGACAAATTGATTTGTTATTTCGCCCTAAATTATTTTATAACCGATTTATCTTCAATATTGTTTTTTGTTTTTGTTTTTTGTTTTTTTGATTCATCAAGTTTATTCTCTAAACATTTAGTCCATAAAAAGTGAAAAATGCCACTAACAACTTCCCCAGGGCCAATAAAGACGTCTTCAAATTGCCTGATTTTTACAACAAACAGTCCCAAACCAAAATACATTCAATTTACAATGATTTAAATCAGAGAAAAGCAATAAATTCTAACATTTAAGAAACTAAATCAGCAGCTATGTGGAACTTTTATTTAATAAATACCTTAATTATTGATTACCAAAATTAAACTACTTTCTTTCCAGTAGAAAGAAACTTCTGGTTAATTGTACTGCAGAAAAAAAGTGGTTCCTACATGAAACTGCTCACAACAAGGTGTGTTGATTATCTTAAATAAACAGGTCATGATTTTCAGAAGGCGACACTGGTTTTAAATTTTTGGTACTTTCAGCCCCCACAAGCCAAGTGCCATTTAACCCCATTGCACTGAAGAGAAGGCAGACATCTCTACGGCCGAGATCTCCAAAACTCTGCAACTCACACCAAAAAAACTCTACAGCACTACAGGCCAGGGGGAAGAATATATATTTCTGATATGGGGGAGGTGGGGGGGATTTGAACTCTCCCTTTAAATTCCAGTACAATCCATCAGGTCCCTTCCACAAATTAAAAAGCAACAAACCAGCTCCGTGATATCATAACACAGATCACACAAGAACGTCTCAAAGCGAAGTGGCTTTGACTTGATTGGCGTTCGTGCCCCAGCTGTTGCCCTTTGGCCCCAACGTGACCTGGAAATGGCTCCCAGCGCGACCTTAAAAGGCGACCGCGACAGCGCTGGAAGGAGGAGATGTGTGGCGGTGGTGGAGGAGGAAGGGGGTGGTATCATAATGAGGCCATACGGCATATACTATTGTGCTCTAAGCCACATACACACACACACACACACACACACACACACACATTTCTACATGTGCATATAGACACACACACACACACACACACACACACACCCCTGCCCGTGTGGTCACCTTTTCAGTGTCCATCAGGATTGTCGGCCTAATCCTCGTCGGATCATCTCATCAATGCCTAGGCTGGTTATGTGTAATGGATCCCATCTAACTCCCCCCCAGTGCTCCCCTTTGGCCCCCCTCTGCCCCTTCCTCCTCCTTCTCCCTCCAAGACTCAACATTCCCTCTTCCCTCCCTCAAAACCATTCTCACTGTTCGTCAAAGAGATACAACAACTTTTTATTCCCTTATTTTATTTTAATTTATTTTAGTAGATGTTCACTGTGAAGACAGGTTGATCTCTGTATTTAATGTTACGTGTGGTGTCAGCACAGGAGTGTATTGCTGCATACACCAGAAAAAGAAACATGGATCAGTACCATGTTTTAACATGAACAGAAAACTTCTTTACTATTTATCTTGTTACAATGGGAAAAGTTATAATGAGATAACTTATTGTTATAACATGAAACATTTCACGGTATCACAGGATAACTTCTTAAAACAAGAAACTTTTCTTGTTATAACAACATACTAGTTTTTATTATAACGTTATTATAACATACAAAATTATCACAATATACCAAGAAACTGTTCTTGTTATAACAACATACTGTTTATCTTATTATGACATGAAAAGTTACATGTTATAACATGATAACTAACTGTTATAACAAATTGCTTCATGTTGTATCGTACTAATATATTGTTATAACAAGAAACTTTTGTTGTTAAAGCAATATACTGTTTATCTGGTTATAACTTGAAGCATTTCAATTTATAACATAACTTAGACTGTTATGATGTGTTGTTATAAAAATATATTATGTTACAACAACATAAGTAATCACATTATAACATGAAACGTTTCACATTCTAACAAAATAAATAGCATATTATTACAAAAAATGTTTCTTGTTATAATGTGATAAGTTTATAATATAAGTTTAGAATGTGATAACTTCTTGTTATAACAAGTTTTTTCTTATCACAATGTAATAGTTATCTTGTTACAACGTGAAACATTTCATGTTATAATGTGATTACTTATATTGTTATAACATGTCATAAGAAAAACATAAGTTATCACATTATAAGACGAAACTTTGCACATTATAAAAAGATAAACAGTTGATTGTTGTAACAAGAAAGCATTTTATGTTATAATGTGATAACATATTGTTATAACAAGATTTTTTTCTTGCTATGACAACAAACCTTTCATCTTGTTATAACGTGAAAAGTTTAATGTTATAATGAGATGACTTATTTTTAAAAGATAAAACATGTTTTGCTATAATGTAATAACATTGTTACACCATGAAGCATTTCATGTAATAACAAAATAACATACTGTTATAATGTTATAAAATATAAGCAATCACATTAATAACAAAAAACTTTTCACACTACAAATAAACACTATATTATGACAAAAAGAAACGTTTCGTGTTATAATGTGATAAGTTTGTATGTTGTAATAAGGTGAAAATATCTTGTCATAACATGAAAAACATATTGTTTTAAAAATTCAAAAAAACTTCACGTTATGACATGATACTGACACATTTTTCTTTTTCTGGTGTGGCAGCAATACATGTCCATAATATGATTATGAATACAAAAGGGAAATCAATCCGCTATCACCAGTACTGAGCATATGTTCCCTGATATTCTAAATTTAAAAAGTCATGTTTTCATTTAAAACATGTATCTTTCAGAAACATTTATTGGAATGCTGTTTCAGATGTTTTTCCACCCTGATAACTCCACTTGTAGAGGCCACATGAATTTTCAATAATATTTGTACAGATACTGCATGTCTATCCTTACAGGCTTTAACCAAAAATATTGATATTGTCATTATCGTTATTGTGGTATGTAAAGTCAAACCCTACTTTTCATACCACTCACTTTTGGCTATGACAGAATTCAAAATAAATTCCAGATTTCTGGTCCGCCGTATAATTTTCTTGACAAACCTGTCATGGAAACTGTATAATCGTTTGTCTTTCCACCCTTCCCATCCTTCCTCACTCTCTTCATCCTCCTCCTCCTCCTCCTCCTCCTCCTCGAAGCCTCGCAGCATGTGTAAGCAGAAGCGCACGTGCTCCCCTCGCCCTCATTACGAGCTAACTACGCTGTTAGATTAAAAGCGTGTACAGAGAGGAAGACAGAGAGAGGAAGAACGAAAAGAGAGAGGGAGAGGAGGAAGAGGAGGTGGTGGGGGGGGAGAGGAACAGGCCGAACCTCCATAATTAAGATCACTTCACAGATTACCTCCGGCAACAAAAGCACGGCAAGCGGCCGCCCGCAGCCACAGAAATTGGATGAAAAAGGGGTGTTGAGGAGGAGACTGACCTCCGCTGCTCTCCGCCGGGCTCCACACGAACACGAGCCACGGCTGGATCAAATGCCCCTCCCAGCAGTAACCGACACACATAGGCACACACACACGACAGGTACCGGTACGTACTGTAGGCTCAGAGTGAGGGAGAGCACACTTCTCACAGGCAGAGGCGGACACACACTCACACACACACACGGAGGACTCAGCACCTGAGGACTTAACATTTTATTACGGGACACGTCAGAATACACACACAGAACGGAGCACACTGCCTGGAGAGGAGATCCATCCACTCCCCTGAGCCTGGAAAAACTCCTCCGTGTACGGTGCCACCTTCACATTATTTTAAGAGATAGACAGCCAAGAAAGCATTCACTTATCATCAGTTACAATTTATTCTAAAGGGACAGTTCACCACCAAATTGGGCCTGTAGTGTTTTTTATCCATCTAGATAGTTTTGGTGTGAGTTGCAGAGTTTTGGAGATATCGGCTGTAGAGATGTCTGCCTTCTCTCCCGTGTAATGGGAATAAATGTAACTCAGCTTGTGGTGCTCGAAGCACCAAAAAATACATTTGAAAAATTCAAAACCAGTGTCAGTTTTAGTGTTTCTTACTAGTAGAAAAGAAAGTAGTTCGAGTAGATTCTAAAGTAGTTATGGTCGATTCTACTGCAGAAAGAAAGAAGTTCCCACGTGAAACTGCTAATAACAAGGTGTGTGGATTGTCTTGAATAAGCGGGTCATGGTTTTTGGAAAGAGACACTGGTTTTGAATTTTTCAAATGTAGTTTTTTGGTGCTTTTAAGCACCACAAGGCAAGTTCCATTTAGTCCCACTATATTGGAGAGAAGACAAAGATCTCTATGGCTGATATATCTAAAACTCTGCAACCTGCACTAAATAAATCTAGATGGATACAGGCCATTTTGGGGTGACTGTCCCTTTAAGATTTACCAATAACCAGCTGCACCTTATACCTTGATCAGGCTAGTAAATATAGCAACTAAAAAGAGAATTGAACTATTTTCATTATCAATTAATTTTTTATGTAAAAATGGCAAATGCTGTTTTCTTGCCTCTCAGATATGGAGAATTCCCAGATTTCTGTTTACTTTCATGTTAAACTGGTTATCTTTGGGTTTTGGACTGACAAAACAAGACATCATCTGCAATTTTGTAAACTTGGAATGGACACTTCTCATTTTTTGATATTTTGTAGACCAAATGATTGACTGACTGATCAATCCAGTAAATAATGGGTAGATTAATCTATATTTAAAATAATCATTAATTGCAGCACTAGCTTAAACATAACAATTAAGTTTCGTCTTTTAAAAAATGACTTTGGACAAGTAGATTTCTGATCCACTTACCCAACCGGGCAAGTGAAAAAACCAGTAACATTGAACCCTGATCGGTGTATTTGCTGATATTAGAGATGATAATGATTTATAGATGGTTGATTAATGATTAAGTACAATTTAATCAATCTACCATCAAATAAAGTTTTGAACTATAACAGGTTATTTTAATGAGCGCGCTCCACGTTATGCGATATTCAAGTATGTGTTTAATATGTAGGCCTTTGTGTGTCTCATAGGGAATGTAATGCTGTCAGAAAATATACAGTTGGTTGCTGCGGAAATAAAGCTTTGACTGAGGAGTGAAAGGGCACATTTTATATTGTTTCTTATAGGCAAAATTTTTTATTTGTTTTTAATAATGATAATCGGTTAATTTTACCAATGATCGATCAAACACAGTGCTCACAATCTGCAGCTCTCGCGGACATGTTTGATTCTTTGGGGACGCAGTATTTGTAATGTGACATTGTTGTCAGCGGACTGACAACAATCCCAAATGTCCAATTTAAAAATACTACCAGGGCACTGATGTGATGTCTTTTTTCCTCATTTGGAAGCTGCTTGTAGTTTTTTACCATAAATCTGATATGATGCAAACATGATGTTACGCCCACCCATAGGACTCTGTCACATATGGGCTTCCACACTAACCAGCTGTCAAACCCACACTTGATATCTGTTTTCTCTCTACTTTTACTCCTTGCCATCTCTCCATCAATTTCCACATCCTCGCGCTCAGTGTTCTCCTGCGCCGTTCACCTCGCCCTCCTCTGTCCACCTCGCTCCCACCCCGCAAACCGACCCTGATCTCCGGCGAGCAGAGGGGAGGCCATTTACTCTAATCACAGGGATCCAGCAAGAGCGCCTCAAAGCCCTCGGGGGCTGATCGGCAATCAGAGAGACGGAGGCTACGGGGGAGAGGGAGAGAAATAAACTCCACCTCAACATCACATTTGTGGAGCAAACCTCTCCGATGCCTAATACGAAGCAGCTCTGCCATGAGATTGTCCTGTCGGTGGGTAGTAGGCAGGATGAGGGGGGTTATGAGAGGATATGAGCGCAGAGTTGAAGGACTTCCTGTGACAGTGCAAGTTTTGGTCAGAGGGGGGTCACGGGGAGGGTGAAGTGTGGAGGCGCTCACTTGGTCGGGACAGGAAGGGGGCAATTAGAACATAGGATGCTGTACTGTGGCACAAAATGACCTTACTAAAGGCCTGTTGATCAGTTTCAACGACTTAAGAACTCCTCCAACAGGTTCAAATTCTGGACTATTACAACTGAGATAAACTTAGATATAGTTTTCATAGTTTTGGCCTTCATTTCTATCAGTTTTGATTAGATTTTACAAGGCAGAATAACTGCTGAGATCAGCAGAGTAACTGCTGAGATCAGAGTAACTGCTGGCAGAGTAACTGCTGAGATCAATGTGACATTGCAAAAAGTCAGAAAAAGCAACAAACCAGAGTGGTCAGTAGACTGTATGACAAAAGTGTAGCCAGATTACCCTGAACCACTTCATGTTGAGACAAAACCAAATACTCAGCACACCTGAAATGTCTGTAATAATCCTTAATTGCATGAAATAACTGTGTGCATATAAGTAGTACAGCAAGTACCAGGAAGCCGGTTTGTAAATTGAATTTGAGGACTCCAAGATGGAACCCATTCATTTACATGAAAATCCAAGACTTTGCATTGAGTTGACGGAAACATATGATAAGAACTTGTTCCGATACCAATACAAGTAACCTTAATGACTCAGAAACAACTCAAGCAATTGCCCCGAATCGGGACCTTAATCTAAACTTGGTCACGGCTGTGATTTTTTTAACGCACTGGTGTTGGATTGGTACTTGGTATCAGCCTATACAGAATGTTACAGTATTGTAATTAGTATCAGAATGGAAAGCAATGCATTGGAACTTCTCCAAACTTTTCTAGGATCTGGGGAAGTTTTTCGAAAATTGACTCAATAGTTGTTGAGATATTTTACTCTAAATCAAAATGCTGGACCTACCAACCGTCTTTGCCATCCCTACAGACACACTGCTGCCATGGCTTTAAATTTATTAAAAAAACAAAACAGTTTTAACTTTGTTTGTGGATTTTGATGCCCCGATAAGATTTTTATGGCTGTCATCCTTTTTTTGTTGCAGTACCAAGCTTGGCGAAAATTTGTTGGCATGGTTGACTCACCAAGTTTGGAAGTTTTGTTTAAAACCTGTCCAGTTGTCTGACTTCTTTTTAACAATGTCACCTTATTCCAAGATTACACAAATTGTTTTGAGTAGTACAATGTTATTACAACTTAAAGAAATGGCCAAAGTTACCAAAATAATTAACGCATTGGTGTTCCATTGGTACTTGGTATCAGTTTGTACTCAAAGTTTGGGTTGGAATCAATATCAGAACAAAAATAATTGTATCAGAACATCTCCAAGCTTTTCTAGGCTCTGGAAGAGATTTACAAAAACTGAACCCAACAAAGCAAGAGTCTACAGCCTCACTGAAATCCATCCAATGGCGTTCAAGACACTTCACTAAAAGCCAAAACCGTCGAATGCCAATGGTTCTAGAGGAAAATCAGGGGATCATCATAGTCAGTAGGCTTCATCCTCAGGGGACCATGAATGTCTTTCCAAAATTTCGTGGCAATCCACCAATAGTTGTTGAGATATTTTACTCTAGATCAAAGTGTTGGACCGACCAACCGTCATCGCCAATCCCTACAGACATCTTGCTGGCATGGCAACAAATTTATAATAAAAACAGCAATAATTGACTTTGTTAGCAGTTTTCGCTGTCCTGACAACATTTTTACGGATGTCGCTTTTATACCGATGGTCTGTGGGGAAAATGCTTTTTTTGTTGCAGTACGGTGCTTGGAGACAATTTGGCAGCATGGCTGACTCATGGTGCCACAGCTCGGTAGTTCTGTTTAAAACCTATCCAGTTGTCTGACTGCACGTTTCTGCTCTTGTATAAGATCTTTTTTAACAATGTCACCTCATTCCAAGATCTCAAAAATTGCTTTGGCGCGTAAGATATCATAACCTAAAGAAATGGCCAAACCTACCAGAGATAAGATCCAAGTACTGATAAACCTTAAGTGTCTTTAAAACGTCTCTCCTGCTTGTGATTTGATACAAAACCCCAGTGAAAATACGAAATTATACACTGCACAGTCCAAATTACAAGTCTTCCATGTCCTTCTCCTGTTCTTTCTTTAATGGGTGTCATAGAGTGACAGAAGGTTAGAAATAGCAAATCTGTTCAAAATGACCCCCCCAGTTCTTGGGACACACATTGTGAACGGGTGAACTCACTCGCACCCTTGGAGCCTATCAGTGTCATCAACCACACCATGGATGCAAATGCCCCCCCCTCCCCTTCTCTCTCGGCGCAGATCTGACAGTCCTGTTTACCAAAGCAGCCGACAGACATGCCGAACAAGGGCCCGGGCACTTCCACTTAACTCTTTCCCCATTACAACGATTGGTGTGAACGACACAACAAAAGAGATAAAATGCAGTTCTGAGCCGGAGAAAACAACTGCGGCTCACGATCAAGAATAATAATAATTTTTAAAAAAAGACAAGGATGAAAACAAAAGAGGAAGGCGAGGAGGAGGTGGTGGGGGATGGAGGGAGAGGAGATGATGAGGTAGGCCCTTTGAAAATAAAAATAAAAAAGATGATTTGAGAAAACTGTCGGAAATTGCGGGAGATCTGTTAAAGGTTTCTTTTTCAGCAGGGGTGGGAGCGCATCTTATGACTTAAAAAGAGGTATTAAAGGAAAGAGCCAGGCGCCGGGGGAATTCTCCCACGTCGGAGAACTCTCTTTTTAAATTCAACCCCGGTAATAACGCAGATAAATAATAGATAAATAGTATTAAGCTCCCACCTTGAACAACACTTTTTAAAGTAGTTCATGAAAGACTGACAGCTCTTGGCGAGCAAGTGCACTTACACAAACACACAAGCATGCGCATGTACATGTAATGTGTATTTTACCTAATTAAATAAAACACCAGGTGGGATCGACTGATTGTTTGTGAGTGTGTGCCTGTATCTGTGTGTGTCTGTGTGTGTGTGCGTGGACAGAAAAAGAAGAAGCAATGAAGAAAAGGGAAAGATCAAACATTTTTGGATGAATTTCATTTCATTCGCATTTATCATTAGCGGTTTCATCAGCAGCTGATGGCTGGTTTGGGTGCAGAACAGTAAGGGGCTGTATAGCTAGTAGTAGCAATATGTTTGTTTATTTGCGAAACCACAATGCATGTAGAGTTAATTAGCGGTTTCTGAGTAAAAAGCATTTTTCACAAGCCCATACAGTTGTTCCTTTCTGCATCATAACATACAGCAGAACCGCAGCGAAGTTGAATGTTTCACAACTTCAAATATATTCGAAGTTTAGCATCACGAGTCAAACGGAATGAAAAATCCATTTAAAAGCAGTACTGATGCACACACTGAAATCATTTCACCAAATTTCATCAACACCATAGTGATAGTAATTGCAATGAGCCCAACAATTGACACAAATAAAGATGGTGTTTTTCCTGTTTACAACTGCCAAGTTTAAATAAAGAAAAAGGACAGGGTGACCATCTTCAATTAAGTTTCCCTTGGCACCGTAGTAAAAAACAAAATGCAGTCATGCTTCAGACTTGAGCTGTCATCAGATTTTCACCACACATGGCCAAAAGAATTCACAATAAAGACGTAACTGCAATAAAAGAAGAAGAAGAAAAAAAAACTCTTTAAAAAATAATGCTATCAGCCAAATTCATCTTTTATTGTGCATTTTTATCTTTTTTGGTACATGAATTACACTCAAATTAAGTGCATAAGTACAAAAGCATACATAAAGTATAATTACTCTTACTGAACATTAAAGACGGAAGGAAACAGAAATGATTTAAGAACATGCGGTATGTTTAAGAGGATTATTTACACAATATTATCGTATCTGTACTACACAACATCATCAATATTTAATTTTTTATCACAGTTGTGATCAATACCATTAAACTGCGACACCCCTACGTCAGACTTAAGCCAGAGATACACTTCCGTACGCATCCACACATATCATGACTGGCCCACGTATCCTACGCTTGTTTGGAGCGTTGGTTGCGTACATCCTCAGAAATTAGCACTACTTGGACTGCTTGACAGCCCTCTTGGATAGGTTGAAAAATCTCTGAAGTGCTTCTGCTGCCTTTCAGTATGTTTTCGTCGACCCAAACAAACCCACGTCACCTGCCGCGCCTGCACACCTGCATCTGAGGGGCTGTTGGTGTAGGTAAGACTGTAGGTAACTTTGGTTGATGCGGGGCAGTATTTACTGTGAGTGTTTCAAAGTGCGGTAACATGTGGTGTAGCCTGTACCTGGTTCACACACTCTGGGGCTGTAACAACTGCTTAGTTACCAGCTTTTTACTTAAAAATACAGCTGCTGTATTTTTACCACATTGATATTTTTGTCATGAATATATTGTTTTGAGACATTCCAGGAAGGGCGCTCCCTTTTTTTCCTTTTTTTTTTAAATTAAAATGAATGGGAGATTTATCCCCCCTCCCTACCTTAGTAATTTGTGTACAGTCCCTAACCTTGTCCAACATTCTCCACTGTTTGTCAGTGGCCCTTTGCTGTCTTACGGTAATGATGTTCCAGAAAATAAAAAGCATAAAAAAGGACTTGTTTTTTGTATATCCTGTCCTCAAATAAGGGCAAGAATAAACAAGTAGACATATATTTACTTTTTCTCTTTTTTTTAAGGCACAGTGGCAACCCTTACCGAGCGTCTCATGGCAGCTATGCCTCGGAGATGTGGTCGCGGCTGCACCAGGCGTTTACAGAAGGCTGTGTGTTTAAACGCCTGGAATGCTCATTTGCCTTTTGGGTTTACTTATTTACTTTTGCATAAATGGAGAACAGTACTGTGGTATTAAGGGGCTTCTCAGGGGGAAAGTTGTGTGTTTTTGAAATGCAGGCTTCTTTAAATGCTCCCTCAGTTTGCTATATTAAGGAAGGTTGATGATTAATGCAGCATAGATCTAATTTCTCTTGATTAAAAAACATGAATTAGAAAAATAATGCCAGACTTGAGATGAGCTCAACCCCAACCAACACCCCCATCCCCGCCACCCCCTAGACAGCACACACACACACACACACACACAGACCCCCCCACCCCCCACCCCCCTCGCTCCAAAGTCATCAGATACAAAATGAGCATCCAGGCTAAAATGAGCAACAAATAATCACAAAATTCCCAATAGCCAAATATGAAATGTAAAAATGACTGCCTTGATCAACTGGAGCCCAGTAATCTTTAGCACCAGCCACAGCTGTACCACCACTTCTGTCACTTGAAATAAAAACCTAAACCTTTCAGGGCTTTCGATTGAGTCTTTAATTCAGCCTGATGTGACATTAAAACCCTTTGGTTGACTTCCACTGGCTGTGACAAATGTACCAGCGCTTAATAGAGGTGTGCAGACAGGCCGGCATTTCAGTGACTTTTATCAAACCGAATTTATCAACGCAGGCTCCCAGGATCTGTGGCAGCAGCTTGTTCAGAAGGAAGCCTACAGATACCGTTAAGTACATCATCCCTCCTCTCTGTCTCGCTCCTTCTCCCCTTCTGCTCGCTGCTTTTCTCTCTCTCTGTGTTTTTTTCCCCCGCTCTGTCCTGTCATCACTCTGCCTACTGTATATTTATCTCTTTTCTGTCTGGATCTACCATTCCATGAATGCGGTACTTTTGTAAGCTAATACGAATGTTTTCAGACTGCCGATTGTCAGATTGAGCTAAGAATTTTTAAATTTGGCTGATTAAAAGAACAAAAAAAAAAAAAAAGCCAAATGTCTCATTCTGCATGTCAAGGTGTAAAAGTCTTGCAGTGTGTGTACCATCACGGGACACCAAAAACTGCCCATTAATCTCCAATCAAGGAAAATCAAAATAGTTTTAGATGGGTCGACAATGTCTTGTCAGGATGTCCTGTAAAACATCGTACAAGAATTCAGTGGAATCAACTAATCTTTTCTCGTTAACTTAATGTAATTATATGCGTTTAAAGTTACATCAATTTATAATTTCTTGTTTTTATTTTCAGACCACTTCAGAACTGATCAGCATGAGTTGTTCTAACTTGAAGCCTTTTCAGTCAAATTAATATACTGCTGTGTGTTCATTCAACTCAATGAATTAAGTTTCGAAAGAAACTTGATCTGCATATTAGCACACTTCCCAGCATGCAATTGTTTGAACGTTACAGTACTGTGTCTTTAATGTATTAAGATAAATCCTGGTTGTTTCCTTTCAGAATTATTAAAACAATGCTAATCACAATTAAGGTAACGATCAAATTCATTCCCTCCCCCAATACAATTAGTTGATTCAACTTAATATATTGAGTTTACTAAATTTGAAAGTTTTCTCAAGCTCACTTAACTAACTCAGTTTTATTTCATCTTCTAAACTCATACGACAGCTTTGAACCATTTATTCAACCCATGTTCTGTTAAGACATTTTTAAGGCAGCAGCAGAATTTACCAGTGATGTGAAACTGATGTACCATCCTAACCAGCTCGGATAAAGAACTCGTCAGTTCCCTGCTTGAAATCGGGTTTAAATTTGCTCCGACAGCACCCTGACTGAGAGGTAGTCCTCCAGAGGAGAATCACAGGGAGGTCAGATAGAGTAGTGTTACATGAGTACGTTTAAAAAAAAAAAAGAATCTTACAAATTTGATTTGTTCTTATGATTTGATCTCACAATTAGGCTTCCGTTTACTGGAAACGGCGAAAAAGTTGTCTCTCTCTCTGTCAAGTATTTCCTCCTCTTTAATTGAAGGACAAGTGTTTGGATCCATGATCACTTCTTGTGATTTTGAGGCCAATTTCAGAAAGTTGAGAAATGAAGCACAGATTGCAGGGCGTGGTACGCAACTTATTGTCATTTTCGGCATCGACGATAAAGAATCACGAACGGAGTGGCAGGTGGTATAGATGAAAAGTGAGGAAAAAGGAAAGAAGAGGAAAAAGAAACGATAGCTTGGGAGAAAAAAAAGAGAGAGAGATAAGAGCGAGGAGAGGGGATGGAGAGGCTGCGGCGGAGACACAGCAGAAAAGAAGAGTGAAATGGTGGAGTGAGTAGTGTGATAAGGAGGCCTTTGAAGGGTCCTCTCAGATGCTGGGATTGCTCAGTTCAGCGCCGTTAGAGCCTCTGAGGTACTTGAACCTTGCCTGCCTTTCCTCCACCTCTCTGTAGAGCTGCTGCCCTGCAGGCCACCTGTAAACCGCTTTGACACATGATCCACTCCCACGGATGTAGAGTGGAAACACACACACATACTCACACACACACACACACATACACACAGAGAAGCTGCTGCTTGCAGGCAGCTGAGCGCGCACAAACGCTTTAACGCACCATCAACGTTTGGTTGTTTTTTAACATTAGCACTCGATTAACAACTGGCTGTCCCACTTTTGAGTGGAGGGGCACTCACAGCGGAAACAAGAGCGCTACCTAATAGTCTCTCTTCATGACACGTTTATTAAAAATTTTTGTTTTTTTCTGCTTTTTATCCGTCTCTCACTGTCACTTTTTTTTAGGCAATGGATCCTTCAGCGAGACAGGACAAATAACCCGCTATTATTATCCCTCACATTGGCGTGAAAGTGGCACTAGGAGGAGTTTAACCTTCCCCTCCTGAAGGCCGAGGGGAAACACAGGACACGTTGGAATTTAATTAAGCAATTAGACGGATGCCTTGCCACAGCCACAAACAAGTGGCAGGGAAAAGAGCATGGCAACAACTGTGAATCAGACAGATCACTGCAAGAAATACAAGAAAATGAGAGCACACATGCATACGTTAAGAAAAAGTGGCACTCAGTCAGCGCAAGAAAGCTCCAAGCAACCCACACCACCTCCCGAAAAAGTGGAGACTAAAAAAACGACGGCTCCTGATTAGGCATTGTCAAAATATTTGTGACGGAGGAATTCCACCAGGCGAGCGCGGAGTCGGCTCCTCTACAAAAGAGCCATCTTCCCTGAGTAACAAGTTGGTGCAATGAGTGTCGACAGAAGAGGAGCTGAAATCCCCCCCGGGCTAGAGAATATCCCGCTATTGTAGTCTTAACCCGCGAGACCTGGCGGGGAATGTACAGCTTTCACAGTCACTTCTCATCCTATTTGTAGCAATGCCGCTGATGTGCGAGCGCCTGGGCCAGAGCAGGTCACCCCCCCCCCCACAACCACCACCACCACCATCGCCACCTTTTTTTTTTCTTTATCTCTCTCTGTCTTCCTAACACTTTCCGTAACAACCACCTTTCCCAAGTCCAATAAATATTTGAGGGGGCATTCATCTACATCGTGTTATTTTCTCCACCCACCCCCCTGGCCCTCACGCCAAACCACTTTTTTCATCTCACTTTTTGTATTTTTTGTTCCACAAGGCAAGTTTCATTAAAGATCCAATTATGCAAATCAGGTGCTGGAGAGGCAGTTGAATATGCACTATAATGGTGTACAGTAATCGTTCGACACAATATACGGCATCCGGGGCCAGATTTACGAGCGCAACAGAACTGCAACGCCTCCATCCTTTGGTGAAAACCTCTTGATCATAATTAAAGGTGCAGGAGTTCTCTCCAGCATCCTCACACCCTCCTCTCTTTCTCTCCCTCTTTCTCCTCTTCCCTCCATCTTGTGCTACTTTGGCGCGCTCATTAGCAAGGGGGGTCCGGGGGAAGTTTACAGAGGTCACATCCGAGAGGCAGAGCGAGCTAAAGAGCAGGCATGACACGCGATGCAAGTCAGTGATGGTATGTGAAGTGGGTAATAGACATAACCTGCCTGGCGCACACACATATAACCTTCCATCTCATCAACACTGGAGGTATTTACCACAGTCTTAGCTGAGCGTGACTGAATGTTAAGCAGTAACAATTCTCTGCTTCAGGACCTCTGATTGATGTGTGCTTGCCCGTTTGTGTTAAGCTGTTGTCTACGGAAATGACACAGCTGAAAAAAACGCAGCGCCGTTCGACACATCAAAAGAGAAAACGGTCCTGACATCGCATGACGCATCCTTAAATCCAAAAATGCTAATGAACTTCAAGGAAGAAAAAAAAATAGCCAAACTAAAGCCAAACTCAATAATGCCTTAATGCCAAGGGGGCTCAGCAGGGAAGCCAGGGGCAAACAAAGGAGGAATATCACGGGTTGTGAGGATAAGGTGTTATACTTTTTTTCTTTTTTTTTTTCCCCAGGACACATTCCTTGTTGGTGTTACGTGAGCGCCAACTGATTCTGGAGACGGAGAAGGGGAAAAGGCCGGAGCATCACAGTGGAGCTCAAATCTGAGGCTTTAAACTAGCCCTGCAAAATACACAGACACACACACACACACGCAAACTATTGTGTGTTGCAACTGTTGCAAATGACCTGTATGCGTGCACATTCTCAGGCTTATTTAACAAAGTCTCGTGATTGTGTTGGAGAAAACAGTTGCGGGGGGAAAAAAACAGATCCTCTCTTTGCCCACTTTCATTCCCTCCTCTCCCTCCGAGACCACTTCGATCTCTCCCTTCCCCTCTCCTACCATCCGGACCTCAGCCGCCCTCACCACCCCTCCACCACCCACCCCAAACTCCCCCCAGCTGCCCAGACAGGCAGACGCTCCTTGTGATGGCACCCCGGCATGAAAAGGACTCGAGAGCCTGAGTCAAGCCTATCTGTCAGCACCTCATCTGCCCTACACCCTTTATTCTTAGATCAAAATGACGTCTCTGATTACCCCCCCCTCGCAACACCATCCTAACCCATCTACCCCACTGCTTCTCCACACACGCAGCCCCCCCGCCAAATCCTTATCAAGCTCTCAGGGCAAAAGAACATCCCGGGGAAAATATTATCTACACTCCAACTCATAAGTAACGGATGAGGCATTCACATACAGCACGCACGCAACAGGAAAACTGAACATAAACTCTCATTTAAACAATGATGATCATTCATACAGCTCAATTTTAATTGATAGCATATTCATTCCAGGCTAATGGCATCTTCCATATTTCCAATTGCTTTTTATATTATTCAATAACAGTCGGAGGTAAAGCACTTTCTTTACGTTCTTTCACAACCTGTTTTTCTTCTGGCGTAATTTCTAACAAAAGCAACATGTTAAATTTAAAGTTGAATAAAAAAATAACTCAAAGATGATGGGCTGCAGACATCAGCACATCCTGTAAAGGATGAATATAAAAAATATAATCAAATTCATCTCACAAAATGAGATCTACAAAAGGGCCAATAATGAGCAAAGGTCAGCGGCACTAACTTCATCAAACTTTGAGGTCACTCACGCCCCCTCTGATTTATCACCACAGCGGAATAAATCATAATTGCTGTTCCTTATAAAAGTTCGGCATCACACCCTGTGGGCTGGTGGAGAAAAAAAAAATCTAATCTAACATTTCCGATGACAGAAATTCAAACAAATGTGATAAAAATCTCATCGTTTGAGATTTCCGTCTAATGTGTGTAATCTAGCGTGTGATGTTTTGTGGTCAGGGCGATCCCTTCTTGAGTTCACATCCCACATTTTGATTCTTTCAATTGTGTGCGAGCGCATGTGTGTGAGCGTGCGAGCGTGTGTGTGTGCTTGTCATATTAGCCTCACGCTGCAACTGCAAAGCCCCAGCTCGCCAACATCTTCCCCTCTCTGGCTTGAACTCTGGAGATCAAGGTCACGGAGCTACAAGGCTCAGCCCAGACTAACGCCTGTGTGTTACAGCCCCTTCGACACCCGCCTCGCCCCCCGTGGGACGCACACACACACACACACTCACACATACACACACGCGCGCGCGCGCTCGCAGACACAGCGGAATACATGTACGCCGCCGCCTTGCCCTGTTGCCCGTGTGAAGAAGAGAGAGCAGATTAGAAGCAGAATGGAAATGAAGAAATGACACAGCCAGTATCCACAGCCTTTACCCAGTAGGTAACGGAGGAGGGGATGTGGTGGTGGTGATGTGTTGTGGGGGGGGTGGGTTGCTTTCACAATGACTGCACATATCAATTAATGGCTGGCTGATGAGCAGAGCTGGCCTGATCTGGCCTGCCCACCACCGCCCTGATCCCAGCGGACTGGGAGCCCTGGCCTCGCAGCCTGTACAGCTGGAGCCCTCTCCTCTATAATTACATGAGAAGGGGATCAACTCGCCACAGCGAGGCTGCCTATCTGCCTGTGGACTGCACTATGTTGCAGATGCATATATCACTGACTATGGCACAGGATCACTTGAATTATGTGTTGTCCCATTGATTATACACATATTTTTCCGTGCGGCTGGATTATGTAATTTGTGCGACCACTTCACTGTGGGTTTGTGTGTTTGTGCGATGGCACTGCTTGCTTTCTTTATGCGCATTTGTTAAACAAGTGTGTGATTTTTTTTAGACTCTTTTTTTTTCCTCCTCCTTTTTTAAAAAAAAAATCTGATTGTGTACACGTCAACGTGCGAATAATTCACAGTGTGTCGGACTGACAACGCGGCGGCTCCAGTCGAGTGGGTCTACTCCACGGTGAACCGAGTGGCTGACTGACTGACTGACAGCCTGGTGAAAAGAGGACTGATTTGATGCCATCCTTTGCATGCCATGCTCTCCCTTTCTCCCCCCCCCCCCCCCCCCCCCCCCCCCCCCCCCTCCCCCCCCCCCCCCCCCCCCCCCCCCCCCCCCCCCCCCCCCCCCCCCCCCCCCCCCCCACACCCCCCCCCCCCACATACACACCCCCACCCAACCCCACCACCCGTCTCTCTCATCACTCCCTTCTCCCCTCGTTTTCAGCTGAGAGATAGATGCGTATCACCACAGTCAGTCACGGCCCGCGGCCCCCCCTTAGCAACGCTGACACGGGCACAGGTGGGAAAGCAACTAATGCGAGATGCAGGCTGGCTCCCGAGAACAGATTTTGAGCTCCGTCGGTCAGAAAGTTGCAGCACGGGAAAATATCAAAATACTTGTGTGCGGTCCTGCGCAAGTGTGTGTTTTAATAAATCTCACTCCAAAATAAAAATCAGTTCATCAATTTGACCTGCCATGAAGCGAAGATAAATAAAGCCTGCATATTTTATGAGAACAATTATTTTCAAGACAACAATACTGATAATTAATTGGATAATTCATTACTTATGTAATATTAAAATGACTTGTAGATAAATACAAAAAAATCAAAGTAGGCCTGATGAATATTAAATAAATTGCAAACCACTGAGGCCTTGACACCGAATTCACTTCACAGATTCCTGCAACAGGCCAGTCAGCACAGCAAAGCGAGGCCTTTTCTCGAACACGCCGTCTCTTCCCAAATATTTTCACCCAAAAAGAATGACAACATTTACAACTTGTAGCAGCAGCGCAGAGAGGTGCAATAAAGGGCAAACAGGTCTGCTGTGAGGGAGCCTCAAGTGTCACAGGAGCGAGAAGGTGGGGGGACACTTATCCATTTGCTATTTCATCTCCAATAAGGGAATGTAAGGAGCTGACAAAAAGGGTTTACGCCCAGACACTATTTCAGACATAATATCCGCCCTGTGCATACCATTAAACAATGACAGCATCTCAACTCGCACACTACATCTATTTATCCCTTTTCCCTCGCACAATGAATCTGAGGAAGAGGCAACATTTTTTTTTTCCCTTTTCTTTTTTGGCTCAAGACAACTTCAGGGAAGGTTAGAGAAACAGTGGGAAAAAAGACATTGTTGAGTATTTTAAGAAGGATGACATGTGTCTTCACAGCCATTGTTGCAGTGCTTGGGAGCTGCTGCTGGAAGTGGCTGGATCACCCAGGTCAGATCACTCAGGGGTCAAGTCGACTTCCAAGAAATAAGGTCCCTCCCCACCCAAGACGCACGGTGAGACAGACACAGGCTTTAAATGGGATTACAAGCCTCAGCCACCGCCACATATTAGTGATAATTCAATACAAGCCCGTCATATAAGCACAAATTCGGACACCGCTTTTCCCCCCCTCGGTGTGGGAATTCGGCGCGCTCAACCTGCTGGATCCTAAAAATAAACCGCCCCCCCTCGGGTGAATATTTTTTTTGAGAAGATAGCGCGTAAAAGTCTTGCAAAGCACGAGTGCAATGACATGTCACACACCCCTGGAAAAATATTACTGGCTTATGAGGCTCCGTCATTTTATATTTCCACTGTAACGGATGTCTATCAGCCTCCTGTAGCCTCTCACCGACTCGCCCTAACTTTCTCATCAAAGCGAAAACTCGCATCAAAGGTGCTCCCCCCGAAAAAATTAATGTCATATATGCGTTAAAGCCTCCACATTAATGACATTTCCCCCCCTCGGTCTGAATGCCATCGGAACGTCTCCTCAAAAGCACAGTGCAGGCAGGGGCTGCTTATTCATAAGAGAGGTCGATCACTGCACAAAATGGCAGGTCTCACCGGCTCTTCTTCCATCTCACAAGTTTTGACACATGGTGGCAAACGCGCCGGTAAACTTGAACCGCTTTTCCCCCGGCACTCTTTCTGCACGAGTGTCGGATTCGGTGGGAAAAGTTTTCCGTGCACACTTCGAACGGGAACACGGCTGCACTTTTTCGAAAAAAAAAAAAAAGTCTCATCGCTGATGTGTTATGCGCAATAATGCAAAGCCGTGCTCCCGATCGCCTTTTTACGCATACGCGACGTAGACCCAAAACATGCAAATAAACAAAACTTAATCATTTATTTTCTCTGCCGGATTAAAATAGTTTTATTCCTCGCGTTGACTTGCAAGGTGTCGAGCATCGCAGCCCGTGTCTTCTCGGTCCCAGCTGCTATTTTGTCGCCGTTTTTTACGATCGTCACCCGCTCCGGATAATTGCTCTGTTATTTTCTAATCATGATTGGGGAGACATCAGGGGCCCCCGCTGCGCTGCACCCGCACAAACAACCCCAAATCCTCCCCAAAAAACTCACTTCCCAGCGAGTAAAAACACTCCAAAGCACCCCCCCTCAGTAAAAAGCGTGGACTAGAATAGAAGCTCCACACTTCTCCTTCTTCTTACCTTTTAAATTTGGCGAAGCGCCGGCTAACTCCTGCGCGTAAACGCTGCGTTGTGAGAGATAGTGTTCATTGAATAATGAGGCATGTCCATATGATTTGACCGGATCATATTCTTGTCGGATGACGGGGGTGTTGAAAAGTGCGCTTCGGACCTGTTAAAGACTGTCCACTCCTCGGTGCTGCTGTCCCTACAGCTGCTCCCTGCCGCGCATCCTGAGTTTGAAATGAAAAATATTAACACTTCTCCCCTCTTCTTGCCTTTTCCTGCCGCTGTCTGCTTTAAAGGTAAACGTTTGCATTGATGCCGATCGCCAGGCATCAGCATATTCCCTTCATCTTTCAGCTTGGACTCCCCCTATCTGGTAGGTGAAATGCATTGTACCGTTAAAAAGGCACTCCATTGTAGAAAGCAGAGCCGACTGGCTGGCTGGATGGATACACAGCCCGGGTCTAGCGGTATTCGTCGTTGACTGGGGGGATAAAAATCAGCTGGTGAGCCCAGCGGTGCACAGAACCGCGTTTAAAGAAATAATCCCCTCATCGTTACATTCCCCCTGGTACCGTAGCGACCGCAAAAAAGCCGATTCCCAACCACCTTAGTTTGTTTCTGACCTTGAACTGCCCACAAACACTCTTTTATTTCAAAAAATCTGCCCCCTGTACTGACTGAACCATCCACACACAGCCTCGCCGCTTAGGCAGCGTGCGTTAAAACGCTGGCTCGCTGGAAGAAAAAAGGCAACCCGGGTCACAAAATCACTCCAAAAAGTAGAATTCCTTACCTTTCAAGTGAACTGTTTCGAGTCTTTTTCCTCTTCTCTTCGCCTTTAAAAAAAAACTCCAGGATAAATGAGTGTTGCCTCTCGTGCGTCCTGAGCGTCAGTCACCGCTTAAGAGAAGTAATGAGTGATAAAAATGACGCTCATCTATCTGCACTGTAACCTTGTGGCGTATTTAATGTAAATAAGCCCCGTTGTGTTGCCAATCCCCATGCATACAAACGCAAAACCGCTCCTCGGGGACTCGCTTTAGCCTTTTTTTCCTCAATGTATTGACGATTTATTCTTACAGCCTTGGAGCGCAATAGGGAATGAAGATAATTATTAGAAAATATGATATATCAATAATGCGACTGCTCCAATTTGTGAATGAATGCATTTCCACACACCTCTCTGAAGATTTTTCAAAGCGCACACTCAAACTACAAAAGAAGTAAATACTTTTTTGGGTGATTTTTTTCTTTTTTGAGCTCTAAACTTGAAGTTGGCACAACTTTTTTTGCGACGCGTAAAAAAAAATTTAAAGACAGAAAACAGACGTCCCGCATAGGCCGAAGCGTTTGTTGCGACTAAAACCTTCCTTGCGGGATGGTTTTGATATATTATGCTTCTATAGGGGGGTGGAAGAGACTGAATAATGCAATTATAGATTCAGTGTCCCAGCGTTGACAAAAGACAGGGCTTCAATAGAGGCTTTGTTATAGGATTATATAATGATTATGGGGTAATTATGGGAACGGTTTGGTAATAATAAAAAAGTATCAAGTGCTCTCTCGCACGGACAGCTTGTTTTCTATAATGTAAGTGCATGAGTAGAGGAGTGTGATAAGACAGACAGACAGACAGAGGGACAGACAGACGGTGCTGCTGACAGCTAGTGGCAGGATGACGGCAGACAGCCCCGATTATTCAAAATGTCGAACCGAGAGACACATTAATGCCACTGACTGAGATGCTATCAAATGTCCTCAGAACCGGACATGGGCCCACAATGGGATATCTCGGGGTCATATTCATAGCAGCCCCTGTGCGTAACCCCCCCACCACGCACACCCGCCCTCATCATCATCCTCTTCTCCCTCTCCCCCCCACCACCCCTCCACCCAGCTTGTGCCATGCTGTATGTGTCAGAGGGAGAGAGGCAGACACACACATGTAAATGGTCACTCTGACACAGAGCACATGACACTCCATCTGTGGGTGAAAATAATCCGCACCTTACAGCGTATTACAATTAGTGTTATTTCAGTCACACTGCGGTGGAACTTTTACATCAAAACCTCTTATTCAGAGAAGATATTTACACGCATGTTTTTTGGGGGGTTTTTTTGTTGCTTTTTTTGCACATGTATGCGCGCGATCGTTATCAGGTCTGTTAAGTAGGGATGAAAGATATTGGATTTTTGCCCATATGCCGATATTTTCCAGCTCATTCTGGCCGATTGCAGATACAGATACCTGTACAGTTTAATTGCTGAGAACATCACGTCTCCCCTATATTGGAATTAACATATTATGTTGTTATGTCTGCTATTGTCATGACGGTCCACTGGCAGTTGCAGACATAAAATACAATCATTTTCAAAATAGCTGTCGCACTATCAGATGTTCACTGTCATGACCGAAAGAATTCACAATGATGATATTATCACAATATCTATTTAAAAAAATGTTTTTTTTTAAATTATGCAATCAGTCAAATTAATCTTTAACTTTGTTTATTTTGTGTTTTATCTTGTTTTTGTCAAATGAATTACACTGAAAATAGAAGTGCAGGGAGTCTGTAACCATAACTGGACAAAAGCCTACAAAAAGTGCAATTACAATAAATGTAAAGTGAAAAAGTGTGTGTGTCAATTTGACTTAACTTTTGTCTTTTGTTTTTGTTTTTTTATAATTATTGAAATTGCAATATATTGTCATGGTGAATTCTTTTGGCCACAGTAATCATACATAAACAAGTGAGAACGGAAAGAAACTGATGCTTTAAGAAAATACAGCATGTTTAAAAGTTCTTGATTATTTACATATTATCACATGTGTATTATTAACATGATCATAATACTTAATTCTTTAAATATCATGGTTGTCAGTATCACAATACACCGAGCAGAGAACATCAAGTGTCTCCTGTAGTGTAATTAACATATTATTATGTCTACTATTATCAGCAGATGCAGATATAAAATAAAATAATTTTCAAAATGTACATATTGTCTGGGCAAAATAAGAACACTACTGCTGACAGGTTTTTTCGCGGTCATGTCTAGAAGGGAATCCTTGATTTGCGAAATTCTCGCGAGATTTGCCCAAGTTGCTTCTCCATGGTGTACCTCGTAGAAGATAATTTTGTTTAATAAGGTGACAACACCGTGGGTACGTTTAAGGACAAAAAACACTTGGTTAGAGTTACGGTTCGGGTTAAAATGATCACTCTCGCAAGATTTTGCGTGGTTCTGGGGTTTCCTCTAGACCACCCACAACCTTTTTTTCCCCCCATTTCTCTTTGTCCTTCACAAATTCTTCATAATAATTGAGATAAAGACTCTTGAGATGGGACGTTGAATTTGTAGAGTTGAAGAATATGATTTGGCTCCTCCTTGTGTGACCTACGCTGAGCAATCATCGCAAATAGCAACTTTACTATCAGTTTCGAATACTTAAAAAACTCCACACCGCTGACATACTCGCGTCACGTGTTCGTAATCAAAGCGTCATCTTACTGGCCTGTCACATCAGCAGAAATGTTTATCACAGGTTGATATGATATTACATTTTAAAGCCTTTCTCAGCCGATACCGATGATACGCCAAATGCTATTGTGCATCTGTACTGTTTAGATATAAGATGGCTTAGTATTATCTGTCTCATTTTTCTCGTCACTCTATTGATTGTTATATTAATAATATTTTGCTTTTAAAAGATATTTTCACAGTGGAGAGTCAGTGTGTGTGTGTGTGTGTGTGTGTGTTCTGTGAGACATTAATAGATAGCCTAAATATCTGCTTTCTTCCCCTTCCCAGACAAAACACATCTTCCTCTTTAAAAGATACTCCACATTCATTATGCACTATGAAAATCAGATTCTCATGCTGCTCCTTTAAATGGTTATATGGAATTCAGTTTGATGCGTATGAAATTCTTTTTTTTCTTTCCTTCTTTTTTTTTGAGCA
This sequence comes from Lutjanus campechanus, assembly GCA_027495735.1. Lineage (NCBI taxonomy): Eukaryota > Metazoa > Chordata > Actinopteri > Lutjaniformes > Lutjanidae > Lutjanus > Lutjanus campechanus. The sequence continues at coordinate 15,374 of JAJHUR010087253.1, read as the reverse complement.
TTTTCCAAAATAAAAAAAAAGTTTTCCTCCCCTAAAGAAATTAGCATAACCATTCCCCATCAATAATATGGCTATCTCTATGGGAGTGATAGCAGCAAGCAGTAGGGGTGTTCCTTTTGCCGATTCTCCATGGATCAACAGCGCGTCATCAGCTCCTTTTGAACTTGTTATAGCAAGTCAAGTGATTCTTTATCGGCTGACAGGCCTGACAATGCATCTGGGATGGGAAAGCAGGTCAAAAGGAAGTTGCCATATGGACTTAAGCATGCAAATTTCTAACAATACATAGCAGTGAGGGTTGCACTCTCACATGCACACCACCATATATGTGTAAGTAGCCACGCACAACTGTTCCAGCCACATTGTACAGGCTAACACGGATCTCAGTGGCTTAAATTACTTGTGTGCAAAGTAAGTAGAATGAAACTAATTTAAGCTACACAAGTATAAAAGACTAATCTAAATGCATTTTATGATAATATAATAGATTGTTTGATATTAGTGGCTCCCATTGCCTTTTAATGATCACTGGCAATGGACTAACCCAACTTTCTATTAACTAAAGGGATATAGCATAAATCTTATACAAAATAATGATATTTGTTTATGTTTGCAGGCTTTATCTGCCATTAAACATGTTAATAAAACCTTGTCTAAGTCAAAATCCTAAAGTCCTTTAAGGTGCTATAAGGCGTCTAATTGCAAGAGAGCAAATTAATGAATTTTTTATTTTATAGAGTACTCTGTGTAAGTGATGGACGCGGTCAAGACAGACAGGGAAAGGTCTAACAGTTATACTGCAACAGGTGCAACAGCATCACATTCATTTCTGTTAACCCTGAGTGCTGTTTTACTTCTCCATTTTCATTAAGACTTATAAACTATGATGATGAGGAGTCCCATGCTTCTCTGTGTTACTCATTGATTATACTTCAGTGAGCAAATTAATGTCACACATTTTTTATGTTTTGCAAATGTTGGTCTATTCAGTGTAGCGCAAAAAAACACAGTACACTGCAAATCAGGGGTCTTCAACATTTTTCAGACCATGGATCCCTTAGCTGAGAGAGAGGTGAAGCAGTCACCTTGCTCCTTGATAGCACAAGGATTCGTGGGGTGGCCTTTTGTGTATGCTGTGCACACTAAATGATTTTGTGATTATGTATTCATGTTAATGTGTATTTTCAGACATGTTTTAACTTTTGATAAAACAAAAAACTTTCCAAAAAAAAAAAGTTAAACTATACTACGATGATTTTGCGGCCACTCTGACGATCCCCTAGGGGTCGCAAATCCCCCCCTTTGAAAAGCCAGGCTGTAAATCATTCTGGTTAAACGTAAAAATGGAAGTTCATCTGCTAACTTAAAAATGTGAGTTGACTGAACACGGGTCAAACAATTGGTTCAAAGTCATTTTCTGATTTTTGAAAGTATAAAATCAATTGAGTTAAATGAACTTGAGAAAAGTTTCAGATTCAACAAACTCGAGATATTAAGTTGAATCAACTACTGTAAGTGTGTTTTAACTAGAAGTGTTTTAATTCTCAAACAACGATGATTAGTTGAGTGAACTCACAGCAGTACATTTAATCAACGTAAAAGGCTTCAAATCAGAGGAATTCATGTTTATAAGTTCTGAGGTGGCCTGAAAATAAAAACCAAAAATTTAATCGCAAAATGTGTCAATTTAGCCGCTAGGGGTCTCTCATATTAAAACAATAACAAAGACAGAAGTTGGTGATGTCATGAAGAAGCATGGGATCATGGGAGTTGTTGTCTTCCATTTTAAACAACAACATTTGCTGCTGAAATAACCTGACATGACTCAGACAGTAATCATGTTCATGGATAAGGTAATATTAAAGTTTTATTACATTTAGTCACTTGCCTCGACTTCCTTCCTCACTCTCTGACGTATACAGATGTATCCCGTATTTTTGCGGAAGCTGTAGCAACCTGCAACAAGCTAGCTACAGCTAGCAGGAAACGCACCATTATCTTGGATAAATTACATATTTCTCTGCATTTGAACATTGTTGGAAACATTTTGGATAATGTAAATACACAACTCAACAAAATATATAGCACGTCTCACGTTTTACGACAGTTTAATGCAGAGATGTTACATATTATAGCTTTAACTTTAGAGCATTTGAAACTCCAGCCCGACCAATATATCAGTCGACCGATATATTGATTCAATATTTGCCCATCACAGCTATTGGTATCGGCATATGTGTGCAAACATGAAAACTTTATTTAGTCCCTTTTGTCCTTCCCTTTCCCCCTTGTTTAATCCCTTGTCTTAATTTAGGTTACATAGATTTGTTTACTTTTTTAAGTTTTCTGTAAAGTTTACTGTTTCAGTGCCCTGATGTCATTTCGGATACAATAGTTTATTGTAATAAGTTTTCTCATTGCAAAAAGTGTGTATTCATGTATATACTCTATACTCTGTATAAAGAATATTGGCTGTTAATTCGATATCAGGATTGTTTTACTCCTCAATGTCAATATGGGCCCCAAAAATCCAATATCAGTCAGGCCCTAAATAAAACATATATTTATGCTAAATTAACAAGAAAAGATTAGTTGATTCCACTAAATGCCTGTATTTTTTACAGTGTAGCAGTGGCCCACATTTTAACCTCCTGATTGTCTTGCCGCATGCTATTAGGTTTCATTCAAAATGAATGGAAAATGGTCAGCAGGCGGGGAAGTCAATATATCACAGAGAGAGAAATTTGGTGCTGTACTGCATATCTGCTCAAGTGCGTGGCCTGTGCTTGTGTGTGCGTGTGTGTTTGTGGCTGAAGGGATAGGGAGGCAGAGGGAGTGTTGGCCGGCAGTCCTGGGAGGGTCATCACTGCCTTATTACTGCCATGTTAGTGACTAGCAGCTGAAGATGGCTCTGCTCCTTGCCCCTCTGCTTGGGAGTCATCCAAGGCAGCGTGCTCCAAAAACAGACCGGCCACTGTTCACTTCTCAGATAGATTAAGATGTTATTCCACTGCTCTGGCCATCTCTATCTGACTCTCTGTGTCTCTTTCCCCCCTCAGCAGACCCAAATTTACAACATGCCAGGCTGTTCCTCAGCGTCTCCGGAGGCCTCACTGCTAATTTCAACTATTAGCGAGTAGACACAACAATCTAAGAGCACGGGTGCAACATGATAGTAAGGTTTTCATGCTGTTGTCTGTTCCAGTTTTGAGGGAACCAGCAAATTATATATTTGGGGGCGAGTGTGCGCATATGGCAAGTGTAGTTTGTGTCTCCGTGTTTGATGACTGCATGCATCTTTAAAGCCAGATATTGTGCCCTGTTTATATTTAAATGCAAACACAGCCGAGACTTTGGCTTCCCCCCGAGGAAAAGAAATGCTTTTCTTTACTTCAAATTGAGTTTCTCAAAGTCTAATTTGTAGCAACCCTTTGATGAACAAATGTTTTCAGACTATCCTGCTTTAATGAAAAGGGAGTGAGTGCAATTTTAAACAATCTGAGGCCCTGAACCCTCTCCGACTATAAACTTTAAAAATTAAACTTTAGAATTTGTATCAATTACACTTTCAAGTTCTGACAGGGCCTTAAATAAGAGCCAGGAGCGCTCGCTTTGCTGGCTATGGAAAACGTTTACCGCACCAGATTCATTTCCACTGCTGTCGTCTCCTCCGTTCGGTGACATCAATCCCTCATGTGAGGCATTTACGTTTTCAACAAATACACACTAAACACACACTACTGTCTCAGGCTCTCCCCCCGATGACTGGGGTCAATGAGTGTGCATGTTTGTCAGCTCTGATCGTTAATGAAACGCTCACACAAATACAGCACAGGCAAATATTTACAACCCAGCCTTGAGATTTCATCACGGACAAATCTGTGATTCTTCAGGAAGCGCTGTATTTCTTTATTTGCCCGGACAGAGCGTAAACTCGAGATCAAACTTGTCCGGGCTTGATGAATGTGGAGCAGCAGGAAGTATACTGCCTTTGACCTATAACCAGTGTGATTTTAATTTAAATCATATGAATCAACATCTGCCCAGAGCAGAAATATATCTAAATGAAAACATCTGACTCTAATTGATTAAGAACAATGTTCTGCATAGTAGGTCTAGAATATCCTTGTTTTGATACTGATTTGATTTCTCCTTCATCCATGACTAAGGGAAAAGCAAAGCTGTGTTTGTTCATGAACGTGCACATATATCTTTACTTAGCTCAGTTTGTGCCTCTCATGTGTTACCATCACATTTGAGTCACAGGGCTACACTATCCTATTCTCCAAAATATAATTACTCTGTGTTCTTTAAAAAAAAAACAGAAGGTTGTTTAAAGGTCCAGTGTGTAAGATTTATGGAGTTTTATAAGCGGAATGTAGCCCAAATGGAATATAAGATTCAGAATTATGTTTTAATTGGCATATAAGCCTTAAAAATACAAATCATTTCCTCCCTTAGAATGACCCCTTTATATCTAAAGAGGGCGCAGGTCTACCGCTATGGACACTGTTGTGTTTAACTGCCATGTTTCTACAGTAGCCCACTCTAGATTAAGTGTTTTGCGGCCACCGTAGTTTCTCCTACACATTTGCAATGGGAGAGTGATTGCAGTTTGCAAGCTCACCTCTAGATGGCACTAAATTCCATACAGGTCCTTTAATAACACCTAACACCGGTCTGAAAGTTTTTCCACAAACTTCAAATGGTCTAATGACATTAAAAAAAATCCAAAAACATTTTAATCCAATATCTCCGGTTACAACTGTATTTATGAAGCCAAACAAAGATGGCAGCCAAAAATGACACATTTTACTTGCTGACTTTGTGCAACATGAGCCAAATTAAACTTATGGTTAATATATTGGTATGTATTATCATTACTACTACTACACTACTTTATATTTTCCATAATGTGGTGATATTTTGCTTGTGCTGAACAAAAAGACCACATAAATGCTGCATTTACGGCTATCTTGACAGGAAATACAGTTGCAAAAAGAGATATTGATTTCTTTTTAAAAAAATCATTTCTATTACGCAAAAGGTGCCAGTCCATGTGTCCTGGAAGATTTCAATGTCTCAGACAAATAGGAGAAATTCCAGCCAAGTATTATCTGTGTTTAGTAAGCGTAAAGCACCATTATGTAATTTGGCGCCCCCAGTTTCAGAAAGCAGTCGACTTACACACCTCTGTTGTAAATATGGACAGCTGTGCATGGGGATTTGTTATGATTACTTGATCATAAATGATCAAATACTAGTAAGTTGATAACTTTGCAATTACCACTAAACATCAAGCATGTGCGACAACACAAGACAAAGCAAGCCAGCTAATTTTACTTACTTGTCCAACAGCAAGAAGGCCTGCTCAGCATCTGTCTTGCAGCTTTTTATTTCACTAAGCTTTTGCAAATGTTTAAAAGGCAGTCTTCAATTTTCTCTTGTCTGGCTGCCTCTTGCTTGGTCACTCTCTCTCTCTCCCTTTTTTTTGGCGCTTCCTCTGTTTATGATGTCGTTCTGAGACTATGATATGGTTATGTTTGCGGTTATGTTTGCTCGCCCTGCTCTGGTTCTGGCACGACACCGGCACAGCTCCCCATCAGCATTCCCCGCTGGCTCCCCTCAGCCCAGGCCTAAAGGGCCTCCTCCTCTTGGTAGTCCATGGCTCGTAGTATGACCGTTGTAAACACCAACACTCTCCCTGTGCTTTGAACTAAGCTAACTAGGTAGCAGCAGTTAAGCTAGCAACTAACTTACATTAGCAACAAGTAGGGCTGGGCGATAAAACGATAACGATATATATCGTGATAGACACGTGATCAATATCAATAGAAAATACTTTCGATAGAACGTTCGATAATTTCACTGAACTCCGTTAGAAAAAAACAGGAAGAAAACCCTGATCCCGAACCGCAAGGCATTCAGGGGGATGTAGGCCGAGGACGGGCTTTAGCCTCTCGGCCTCTCTCTGCCCAGCTAAGCAAGGTTGGTGGCATGAACAAACTCACTCACTCCTTGCTGGTAACCTAGCAACAACCTGTTGAGTGACATGCACGTTACCAGTTTCAAGTTTGGTTGCGCCATCGTGCCTCATTACTGCTTTAACAACAAGAACGGCGTGGAGTGAAAGGAGAAAATGAGTGCGACAGGGCGAGAGGAAATTGTGGATAAAAGAGGAAAGGTCATTTCGCCAGTTTGGCAGTATTTCAGATATTTTAAATCCGATAAAAGTCAGACCGATGTTGTCCGCAAACTATGCAAGGTCGTCGTCCCTACCAAGTCTGGCAATACGACGAATTTATTTTACCACCTCTGCCGCTCTCATCCGTTGCAGTACAACAGTGTCAACAGCCACAGCCATCGACATCTGCTGGTACAGGTGAAACACCACACAAGCGGCAACAGACCACCATGGAGAGGTACTCGGCAGCAGTGCCATATGACAAAAATCAAAACGTTACAAAGAAATAACGGGGGCAGTGGCATATCATTTAGCGAAGGACATGCTACGGCTTAGCACAGGTGTACACTAATTTCATATTTACAAAATACTTTGCGTATTTTATTTGTTTAAACATTTATTTAATGTCTATATTTGCACATTGACACAAGTATTTAAATTCAACATTTTTTTTTCTCCTGGTCCTTATTTCAAATAGGTAAAAAAAAAAATCAATAATTATCGATATCGACCGATATGAAACACTTATATCGTGATATATTTTTCAGCCATATCGCCCAGCCCTAGCAACAAGTAAAGCTTTCTGTCCATCAAGAAACGCTGTAAATCCCAGCAAGTTGATGCAGAACAGCCAGAAGATATCAGAGGGAAAACCAGAAAACACTTGTTGGTGTGTAAAGCGTTTTGACCAGTTTGGCTCACTGGATGTTGCAGAAATCTTTGATCAGGACTTTGCAAGCCATTGAGAAATTCACTGCTCTTTCATCACAGCAACGGCATCCCTTTTCTCCGTAAATTATGCTTTTTTTCATCCACATGGTCAAAAGAGCCTTTGAAGATTCTGGAAATACCTCCCGAACCACCAGAAAGTGAGTGAGTCGTATATTATGGGTTTTTAAAAGGATCGCCGGATATTTTTAATAGTTGGGATTTTGATGTAGGGCTCTTGACACAAATGTTATAGTAACATTTTGGAGGCAAAAACCGAGGCTAACCGTTACTCCACATACATGTGCAAATGTGTTGCTTCTTTGTATTCCTGAAAAGTGCCCAAACTGCATAACACGAAATGGGAAGCTTACTGATGGCAGACTTCCTCCTCTTTTAAGGCCATAAGTTGACAAATAGGACAGAACTCAGAGCCCTTAAACTAATGCCCCAATGGTAAAATGTCATACTTGATCCTCACAAGAACTCACCCGACCTATCTTTCAGGGGATCTAAGCGTAGATCCAGATTTGACCGAACTTCAGTTACTGCCCTCAGCTACAGAACACTGTCTGCTTCCCCCCTCCCTCTCCTCAATGGGAAGGCGCTCTCTTGAACTACCACTCGCTGTCTCCTGTCCTCTCACCTTTCCACCAGAGTCCATATTTCCTGGATAGTGTGCGATCATATTTTACTATTACCTATCAATTGGTTTCTAATCGCAGTAACGAGGCAGCGAGCTGGCTGGTGACAGAGCGCTAACGGCCTCGCAGGGAACATTAAGGAGGCTGGGTTATGCTGTGGGCCGTTAACTACCTACAGGCGCTGGCTAATGGCTCCAAATGACCTCCTCAGTGGCTATTAGCACATAATTAGAACCTGCAGACCAGTGGTGACCTCCGCCGGACACACGTGATTACTCCTCTCCCCCTGTGTTCTCTCGTACACTCCTTTCCTTTCCTTCCCTTTCCTTTCCTGTCCTCATCTGTCCACTTTTTTCTTTCCTCCTCCTTCTCGTCTCCTTTTCTCTAATGCTCTGTAGGATTACATTGACTCCCTGGTGGGACGACTACCACTAAAATTAATCTCTTTATGGTGCCCCAGTACAAAAATACTCCACCATACTGTAGGTCCTGGGAAATTGCATTAAGAGAGAATATTCATTGCTACATTCATACACGCTCTGATTATTGGTATAAAAACGGTTTCAGAGTCAGAGTAAATTTAATCATTTTTTAAAAGCTTGCGAGCGTTTGCCGCTTAAGGCCCCTTTTACCTTGCTGACAATTGCCGGCACCTCCTTGACCTGATTCAGCAGCACTTCCTTAAATCAGCAGATAATGCGGCTCGGCAGTGAAAAGAGAAGCTAAACGGCAGATAAAGTGCAAGGTGCTGCCACACCACAAAAGGGCTCAGTCACACTAACCTCTGTGTACACTTCAGAAACAGGCTCCCGTTACCCAGAACAAAAGAGACGCTTTACTAGGTTAGTGTCAGCTCAGGAGCAGCAGGGAAACAATGAGAGAACAACAAAGGAATGTGCTGATTTTTTTGTGTGTTAGGGGAAAATGCTACACAGTACTAGTGCCTTAAATTATCAGTGAATTATCTCTGAGCCTGTGGGAATTATGTGGGTTATTTGTAACAAGCATTCAAGGACAAGTGGGCCTTGTGTTACAACTATGAGATGAATACTAAACACACAAAAAAATTCCTGGCCAACTATCTATCTTTCCAGGCCATCTTCTAGCCTTGGAAATAAGAAACAGGTACATTTGCTCAGTCGTGTTGAAGACGAGGGGAGCTGGTGAGGACATATAGTGGAGAGTAAACACTGCGGGACAAACGCTACTGGCACTACCACCGACACAATAAATACAGCTGTTGTACCCTTGACCATGTCACTGGCTTGGCACAGCAGCACAGTATGGTAATGCTGAAAAAAGAGCAATGGTGCTCAGTCAGTCTGTTGTCAAAGCCGTACAGTCAAGGTCTTCAGTCGAAGGCCCAGAGGAGCCGACTGGACCCGGAGCAGGTCAAGGATCTATACCATATTTCAAGGTTGTGCTTTTCGCTGAAACTGCCGCGGGTTTATGGTTATTGGACCAACTGTAAAAAAAAAAAAAAAAACTGTATGAAGCGATGATAACAGGCATCTTCCAAGCAAATATAACACAACGGGCAACTGTTATTGACACTTAGGTCTTCTCAATGACATTTACTTCAGGCTTTACCATATATTTCTCTGTTCTTTATGTGCGTTGCTTCCCCAGAAAAATAAGTCAATATTCCTTCAGAGAAAAAGTAATGCTCAAGTGAACCTTGTTCATTCATCCATAATGTGTTCCTGAGTGTGGGCCGTGAAGGCCCTGCAGGTGGGCCTTGAGAGGCTTTAAGTTGCAATTTTATATGTATTACCATGAAATATTTATGATTCATTTTTTTAAGTTATCAGAACTAATAAAACAAAGCTACTGGATTTAAATTATATGCCACTCTTCATTTATCTGACATAGTTTAACAGGTGTGTACTGAAGTTGGTGATCTGTCACAGTAATAACGGAACGTATTGGTACCATTAGTCTTGTGTGCTGACCACAGTTGTGATTAGAGGTTTGGGTGGGCCTCTGAAGATTTTCAGATTTCAAAGTGGGCCGTAGCTTTCTTAAGTGTGGGAATGGCTGCTGTAAGTCAAGAGTTTAAGAGTTCATTTGTTTTCGATCAGATTTTCACAGCTGGTTTGGAAACTACAACAAGAAAATGGACTTCAAGGCAGCTATCAATTATATCTATCAACAACATTAACATTTTAATGTTTTCAGCGCTCACACCAGTTCAGATTTTCTTTTCAAGGGGTCCAGTTGGGTGATTTGGTATCTGGATCCTGCAAGTTGTGTCCAGTTGCTGGTCTAATACAGTTTACAAGGACCAGTGTGTAGGATTTAGAGGCATCTAGTGGTGAATTTGTTTATCGCGGTCAACTGAATACCTACCACTCGCTTCACCCTCCCCTTCCAAGCATGTAAAAGAACCTACAGTGGCCACAAAGCTTGTGAAAAACATGAAAGGCCCTGCCTAGAGCCAGTGTTTGGTTTGGCTTGACTACTGTAGAAACACAGTGGTTCAATATGGCAACCTCCATGGAAGAGGACCCACACCCTCTATAGATATAGCTTAACAGCTTGTTCTAAGATAACAAAGGCACAACAATTCTTATTTTCAGGTAATTATACACTACTGAAAACATACTTGAATATTATTCCATCTCTGCTATATGCTGAAGTCCAGCATTCACTCTCTTTTTACCTCTGTTTTGGTCTCCACCGACTCCTGGAGGAAATATCTGGCTTTATAGCTGCTAAATGCTCCGCTGTGTTCAGCAGCTAGTTGCTAACTTTGTCTGTTTGCTATTTGGTGCTAGCACGCTTTGACTTTCGATAGATTTTTTTTCCCCCAAGCACAAATGTCTACTGTGTCTGGGAGCGATGCTGTTATAAGTGGTGAATATAAAGCTAAAAAAATAAAATTGCAGATGTTTAACTTAAAACAATGAGCGGAAAGATCCTAAAATGCTCCATAGGACTGTGGAGTTGTGTGAAGATCTTCCTTCATATTACACATAATCATTCGATACATTGTTAATATTAATAAAAGCCAGTCTCCTTAGTAACATAAACAACAACATTGTTAACCAATATGTACCTACTGCAATACTACTCACACTACTGTTTAATATGCATATGTTCAGTATGCACATGTAGCATATGTTCCATGCTTACACAAGGACACATGGGCTTGTTTGGTGATTATCACCTTTCACTGGTAAGTTGTCTTATGGGAAAATCCTTAAAAATTTAGATTATTTCTATAGGTCTGGGCCATTAATAAACCACTGTTTTATATAAGCTATTTATAACATCAGCATCATTTGACGGTAATATTAAAAAAAAGACACTGTGGCACTATGACTATCCTCTCAGCAGGTCTGACCAAGGAGCACAGAGTGAATGAGCTGAAAACAGCACACAGACTGCAGAAATTTTCAGTGGGATTATTAAAAAAAAAATTCCACAAACAAAACTGAATTGAATTATTTGAAAGATGCTAAAATAACTTAAGACTTCAACATGTGGGGGTTTTAACTAAGGCAGAGACCATATGTAGTGTTGTTTAGCCCACAAGGCCTCCAAATTAAAGTTAAAGTGTGATGTTTTGCTGACCCAAACATCCACCATTTGTCGCTCTCATCACTGTTGCTGCTGGAGGGCTTTGTCACTCGAACACGAACATATGTCGTTTTGAGGCACTTGGTGGAACGACTGATGGTGTCATTCTACTTGGACTGGGGACAGAGGACGGTCTCTGTTTAGCAGTTGTAAAAAGAGCTCAACAGTGAGGTTCTGGAAGTGAAAAAGCCATTCATATTCTGAATGTAGGATTTAGTTTATTAGTCATAATTACGTAACCATCTGAGGCAGACTTACTATGAGTTATGAGATTTTGAAACGAGGGTGTATGCTCCTATAGAAGTCACAAGTCCATTGGATACAAATTTTTTGTTTTATTCATGATATCATGGATGAGTACTACAATACCCACAATCCTAAAGTCTTAGAGTGATGCCTCCGATTGGCAGAGCTTACTGTTAACAAGGAAATTTTCACAGCCACTGCAAATGGGTAGTTCCGCTAGCTAGTTAGGTAAACTAGCTAGCGAGCTAGTTAGACAGCTAACATGAATTGTACTTATAATGGTATTACACCACATTGAATATAATTTATATACGCACACACACAACATAAACTACAATGTTACAACTCTGTTATTAACAGTATAAATGGTATAAACATGACAAAAGCTAAATTTAATTAGTGCTACCATTCGCATTGGTTTATGGGATAAGTAGTTCCTTAACTCTTAAAATAATTGTGTACACAATCTTGTACCTTTGCCTTTTTGTCTATTTCCCAGTCTTTGTTTTGCTACAAAACAAATGCTTTATGATCACTAGGGCTGTACTTAACGATTATGTTTTACAATCAGTCAATTAAAATAACAATTAATTTATCAATTAAACTAATAATTATTTTTGTATTATTCAATTAAAATAACAATTAATATACTTAAAATAAACACCAAAAACTTGTCTCATTAATATTTCAGTGTTTTACTCAATCATAATCCTGAAAAACAGACACATAAAGAACATCAGAATAATGATAATAGAGGCATATTTCTCCTCTTTCCTAAGTTCATAGCAATGTGTTGATGCACGTTATGCACATCAACATATTCACATAATCGATGACACCGATACATCAATACATCACCCCAGCCCTATAGGCCATAATTAATCACATAGTTTGTTGGCTTGGTTCCAGGTTTAAAGCTCTTTATATAAGGATTTTCTGAGAGGTCAGTGGAATGAATGAAAATCAGGCGGCCTCTGTTGAGCCTGATGCTTTTATCTATCTTCTATAGTCTTCCAGGCAACAGGCAACCTTTGTTAAAATACTGTTTGAATGTTTGTATCATATTAATTAAGTTACCACTTGACATATAGTCAAGTGCCTCAACATGCATGTGGGGTAAGTCCCACAAGGTCTCAACATTAATAGGAGACTACATCACTGTACTCCTCTCAGGGTCAGACCTGTGCTCTGTACAATGCCCACCAGAGGCTGAAGCCTGCTATTGCAGGAGGGTGGAGTGCGGGGGCGGGAGTCTGTGTGAGGCCAAGCCAAGAGGTCTCCAGAGTATTCAGATATCCCAATTTCCTGTCCTGTGTCATCAGGTCTTAAGAAGCCGTTTTGGACTGTGTCATGAGTTAGACACACGCACCAGCGTGCGCACACTCACACACACGCAGAGAGACAGACATACAGTATAACCGCAGTCCTCACTGAATTAATTTGTTTTCATTTGCCCTCTGCCAGCAGTACTCTGGTCTTTGCTGCGTAAAAGATCTCTTAAGCAAAGGTCCCTCTATCTGCTCACAGGATTTCATCTTTGAAATCAGCTCACTGCTGCTGCTGTTGCTTCCTTTCCTGCTTTTTTGTAAGATATCGTGTCAGACAGCCATAAACCACAGCGTACTGAGGAATTGCACACTAGATACATTCTTTCTCACTGGTACAACATTTCACATATTTACAGTGGTACTCCACGCAATAATATTAAGAGAGGAATGTTGCAGTGTGGTTGATGGTATGGGTCATGGCCTCAGTGTGGGCCAATTATCGTGGTGAAGGCATTGTATCCAAAAATAGCCTTTGGTTTGGATGCTGTCTTGTTGAGGGGAGAGTCCAGCTGAGTGTGGCACAGCAGCTGCACAGCGTGTCGGTCAAATGTTGGGGATGCTCACAGATATGTGCACACCCATACACGGGTAGATATGACAGTCAAACACGTGCAATAAAAGATACAGGGACCTGTAAACACCCTTTCATATCAGCCTGTTCTCACTTCCAAGGCATCAAGTATGACAGCTTGGTCAGTACCCCTATGTGAGTATATTTCTGCTGTATTTTCTGGAGGCTCCATGCAGTCTAAGTCAAGTGACATAGTATAAAGAGCGAGAAAGCCCGCATATGGAGGAGGTGGGGTGGTTTTTATGGGTCGAACAGACACCAGATTTTTACCAGGGTTCATGTCTGGTCTGAAACCTACAGTCAGTATTCTTTTTCATTTGTATATGCATATATGTTAGTACATAACATATGTAAGTTATGTATAATACACAAGCTATATACTTTACATATGTAAGTTACGTTAAATACATTACATCGTTACATTTGTGTGCATAAAGCAACTTAGGTATGATACACAAGATACACTGCATGTTACGTAAGTTAAGTTACATGCATAAACACGTGACATACTTATTTAAACAAAAACCATGATGTGTGATCTATTCCTAAACCTAACCAGGTAGCTTTTACCCCTTTATTTTGAAGGTCTATGGGACTGTGCATATTTATAATTGCTACTTTGACACTTGATGGCTTACGTGCACGTGAGTTATGTATGATATGCAAGTTACATACATAAGTTACGTTACATACTTTGTATAGTTACCTTTAGTACATAAAATAACCTAGGTATTACATATAAGTTACATTACGTATGTTACGGACATACATACATTACATATTTTATGGAAGTCACATTATGTACGTAAACACGTAACATACTTATTTTAACCCAAACCATGATCTTTTCCAAAACCTAATCTAAATAGTTTTTATGCCTTTATTTTGAAAGTCTACTCGGACATTGTATATTACTTATTGCTAACTTGACGTAGACCGTTTAAATAACATATGCACGTTATGTAACGTGTGTAAGTTAGGTTATATATGATGCATATGTTATGTAAGTTAAGTTGCACAGATACATTCATGTACATGACATAACTTAGGTATGATACATAATAAGGTTACGTGTGTTCTGTAAAATTATATTACATACAATAAGTATGTTATGAAAGTTGCATTGCTTATATACGCTAAATCCACCTGGACGTTGCATATTTATTACTGCTAACTTGACTGGGGAGCCCTGTACAAGCAGAACTGACACTGTAAGGGTACCTACAGCATCACAGTTTAAAGCATACGACCACTGACCAAGCTGCAATAATTGACGAGTTGGGAGCGAGAACGGGTTAAGAAAAATGCAAACAAACTTGGATGTTCACGCACACATGCAGAAGAATTAGAAAAAAGGTTATCTCTAGTGCACAACTATAAAAAGATGCATGTGAAGGAAAGAAAGCTTTAGCCAGTAAAAGAAGGGAGAGACATTGGAAATTGCACTTCCATGTCATCCATCTCAGGGAGATGGCTGCAAACCCCTGGACACACTTAATCAGGAAAAGGGCACACCTCCGAGTATCCATTCTTTTGTAATGGCATTACACCGCACAAGTAAGATTTAGAGATCCCTTAATGTGCCAGAGTCTTCTGCATAAAAGTATATACAAAGGTTAATATTGCAATAATATGTTCCTGGAGGGCATTGTAATCATTATCTCTCTGGTGGTATCAATTAGAAGCACTTTACTGCAGGTAATGACTAAGATTCCGGTACAAAATGACATTATTATTATTATCCCCATCTATAATTTCAGAGTGGATACACAAGACATGGGGAAAAAAAGAGAAGTATAAGTTCAACCAAAGGTAGGCTTAAAAAGTGAGAGGACTTTCACTGTTGGACTGGAGGAAGGAAGCTGAGGATGGCTGATTCGAGTGTGCCGGCGTGTGTGTGTGTGTGTGTGTGTGTGTCTCTACGCGCATAGGCATGTGGATGTGCTGGAAGTTTCAAAGGGCCAAATAATACACAAATAAAAAAACGTGCATCCTCTTATTCATGGCTCGAGTGTCTGTCCCAGTTTCCTCAAAGCAGTGTGTGTGTGTGTGTGTGTGTGTGTGTGTGTGTGTGTGTGTGTATGTGTGTGTGTGTGTGTGTGCTTTCTCTT